>JBBPBX010033823.1:0-14574 GCA_038048925.1 Garcialebias charrua
AGATGCCGAGTGACAGAACAAGAACGTCTGTAAGCCTGAGAGTGGGAGCTGCTCAAGCATGTGATCTCTGCTGCATCACAGTCCCTGAGCAAGCCTTCCACTAAAACCCCACTGCATTGTGGGATACCTCCATCATGCCTCTTATGAAGGGGAAATTCATGCGGAGTTGGCTCATTGCCACCCTGACAAAAGACAAGGGGTGGCTTTTGATACAGTCTCTGTTTTCATCTCTAGTACAGGAAGCTTCGACATGAGACAGGCAAAATGTGGCAACATGCTGCGTGTTACTTCTGTGGTGGTTTCTCCAGCTTGCTACACCTCTCTGCATATAGCTTTCACCGCATTTAATACATCACATGACCTTACTGACTGAGCTGAGAATGCATAAGCGCTAGGGATATGAAAAGGAGCCAGTACTGATTCACAGATGTGCATGATGCAATTGGATCAGCAGCCAAGAGCCAATGCAGTTTTAGGATTCAATCTAGATGCATCGAGCTAATATTTCTTTGCACCAATAAAATAGGATTCATATACATACTGTATACGTACAAGAAAAGTCTGAAAGTTGTTTGGTTTGTACAGACATCTCCTTTTATATACTGTATAAGAAAGATAAATAGTTATAGGTGTATTAAAAATGTATCTCTTCTTGTAACTGGGGGTGCTAATGTAAAATCATTTAAACACTCGTACTACTAACCTGTAAGATTTTAGGTTTGTATTTGTCACACATCTTTGACTTATTCTTCTTCTTATTTTATATTTTATTTTCTTATGTCGCCTTTATTTAGGCAGGTAGTCTCATTGAGTCACAAGGACTCGTTTTCAAATGGTAAATGGTAAATGGACCACACTTACCGTATATAGCGTCTTTCTATCTTATCAAAACACTCAAAGCTCTTTACAACACAATCTGTGCCTCATTTACACATTCATACAACACTGTACTAGATCTATTCAAAGAATAATCAGTGCTTTATCACATTCATGCACTGATGGGACACACATCAGAGGTAATTAGAGGTCCAGTGTCTTTACTAGGGACACTTCAGCATGTGACTGCTGGTGGAATTGAACCCTCCACTCTCCCGTTGGAGGACAACTGCTCTAACCACTCAGCCACTGCCTCCCATTTTCGAGACTTGTTTTAGACAGACACCATACAGTACAGACAACAATATACAACAATAAAAAGCAATAAAAATAAAAATAGTGTTATACAAACACTGCTAATGGTAAGGGCCATGCAGAGCTGTGCGTTTTGACGAGCGCCGCGCCACGCCGTGTGAGCGCCGCTGCACAAGCCTTTGAACGCGGGCGTGAACGCGCCAAGCTCAAAATTTTACGACCGCTCACGCGCGCGCGTTGTCTCACAATAAACTGCCCAGTGGCGGACTGTTTTGTATGAGACACAAATGTATTAAATATCCCTTCTTCATCGCTGAACTTGGCTTTTCTTTTGTTTTTTTGCCAAAAGTCAAGTGATCGCTTGAAGCGGTCACCATTCGCTCCTCCTCCGATGAGGAGGAATGAATGAACTTGTCATGAGTGAACTAAAGTCATGTCCTACGTGGATGCGCAGGTTCTAAACATTTCCTCATGCTGGTCTGCTGTGTGGGCAAGGACCAGCGCTCCCTGTTTTAATTCTAATTTTTAGGACTTTTTATTAACATATAAACACAGAACAAAGCTGCGCAGCCCTCTGCCTTTCCCGACCTGTCAATCAAATCAGTAGTGCGTGTCAGCAAATGACCAATCAGCGACCTCAATTTGTCCCGTAGCTAAACGCTCCGCCCTGCTTCTGCTCAAATGACATCAAGTATTTGGAGCGAAAACGTTGCTGCTTCACGCTGAGCTCTGCTGTGAACTGCACACGCGCGTGGCGCGGCGCTCGTACAGACGCACAGCTCTGCTTTGCCCTTTAGCAGTGTGGTTTGGGGAGTGGTGGCGCAGAAGTTAGAGAAGGTGGGTCTGTGATCGGAAGGTTGCCGGTTCAACTCCCCCGTACCAACAGCATCAAAATGTGGGTGGGATAGGTGAAGTACCCACAACTGCCTACACCATCATTTGCCCCACTCTGGGCCCTTGAACAAGGCCCTTAACCCCAACCATCTGCTCCCTTGGGTGCCCTATATGGCAGCTCTCTGCTCCACACAGGAGGGCTGTGGTAGCTCGGCGCTCTGAGGTTGCTTCAGTAAGGGCTATCCATCTATTATCTTCTGCTAACTCTGAAGTCAGGTCGTGGGTGCAGCATCTTGAGCAGGGAGGTCAAGACATCTCTTTCCACAGCCACCTCTTCCAGCTTTTCTGTGGGGGATTCCAAGGCATTCCCAGGCCAACCGAGAGACATAGTCTCTCCAGCGTGTCCTGGGTCCTCCCCAGGGTCTCCTCTTGGTTGGACAAGCCCCAAGCACTTCCCTAGGGAAGAGCCCGGGAAGCATCCTTACCAGATTCCCAAACCACCTTAACTAGCTCCTCTCAATGTGGAGGAGTAGCGGTTCTACTCCGATTCTCTCTTGGATAAATGAACTTCTCACCCTAACTCTAAGGGAGAGTCCAGCTACGCTGCAGAGGACACATTTCAACCGCCTGTATCCGCAATCTCATTCTTTCAGTCACTACCCAGCACTCGTGATCATAGGTGAGGGTAGGAAAGTAGACCGACCAGTAAACAGAGAGCTTTGCCTTACAGCTCAGCTCTCGCTTCACCACAATGGACCGGTACAGAGTCCGCAATACTGCAGGCGCTGCACCAATCCGTCTTTCAATCTCGCGCTCCATTCTTCCCTCACATGTGAACAAAACCCTGAGATACTTGAACTCCTCCACTTGAGGCAGAACCTCACCCTCGGCCTGAAAAGAACAATCCACCCTTTTCCCGTTACCTATGTGGATATGTCATGAAGGGCATCCAGCATAAAAACAATTGACAAGTCCTTGCAAGTTAGTTTTCTGTGGCAACCCCTGAAGAAGGGAGCAGACATATAAAAAAACAACTGTTAGCAGCATGGTACTGTTAGCATCATGATACTGTTAGCAGCATGATTATTATAATGACTGCAACAGTGGACGATGACAGCGCTCTAGAACTGGGTCTGGCAGACACAGAACATTCCAAATTCCCCACAGAACCGAACTGTTCTTAGTGTTTGGTCTGTGCAGGCAGATGGAGGATCGTGGAGTTGGCTGCCATGTAATTAAAGCATTCCATACACCTAGCCACAAGTGGCTAGCGGCCAGCCACAAGTGGCTAGTGGCTGGCCGCTAGCGCATTCGTATCACTTTTTCTTGTAAACTTGGTTTCTTTCACACTTCTGATTTTTTTATTTTTGGCTTCTCCCTTCGTTAGGGGTCACCACAGCAAACTAGTTGCACAAAGACTAGGCAATTGTTTTTTTTACGCCAGATGCCCTTCCTGACACAACCACAGACCACCGAGCTACCACAGCCCTCTGTGTGGAGCAAAGAGCTGATATTTAAGGTTCCCGGGGGAGCAGATGGTGTGGGTTAAGGGCCTTGCTCAAGGGTCCAGAGTGGGGCAGATGAGGGTGGAGACAGGTGGGACTGCTTCACTTATCCCACCCACATTTTTGATGTTGTCAGGATTAACGTTTTGGCTGAGTGGTTAGAGCAGTCGTCCTCCAATGGGAGAGTTGGGGGTTCGATTCCACCAGCAGTCACATGTTGAAGTGTCCCTGGGCAAGACACTGATCCCCTCATTGCCTCCGATATATGTCCCATTGGTGTATGAATGTGATAAAGCTCTTATTATTCTCTTTAGAATGATTTGTTTAATTAGCTTTGTATAGATCTAATAGAGTGCTGTATGATGGGTAAATGAGGACACAGATTGTAGTGTAACGAGTTTTAAGTATCTTAATAAAATGGAAAAGCACTATATAAGTACAGCCCATTTACCATTTACTTTTTTGTAGTTTACTTTTATGTTATTTCTATGTTTTTAATTGATGGGTTGTCATATATATTTTAATGAATTATAGCTCAGGAAGTCCTTTGCAGAGTACTGTATACATTAAATTTAAATATCATTATTTTTTAATTTGTCAAACAGATATATTTCTCCCCTAAAATTATTATTTCGTTCAAAGGGATTGTATGGCTTTCAGCTCATGTTGTCATTTAATACTATTTATTTTTCTTATTGATCATTTATTAAATTGCATTTATATAATTGTGCAGATACAATAATGTATTTTATTCAGACAAGCTTTTAGGTAAATGTTTTTATTTAGTGTTTTTATCAGCTGTTCTTGTTTTTATCAGCTGTTTTTATTGTTTTGATTAATCAGCTGTTATTACCATATTTCTTTTGTCTATTTTAATCTTTTATTTTGTATTTTGTACAGCACTTTGTGATTTTATCTATGATAAGTGCTATATAAACAACATTTACTCACTTACATTTGGTGTGGTGGTAGCTGACAGTGATGCACAACACATAATAATAATAATAATAATAATAAATTAAATTTATACCGCACTTTTCATTAATAAAAATCTCAAAGTGCTGAATTCAAATCTAAAAATGCAAGATGGCCACCAAAGCTTATTTCAAACGATATAATTCAGAGGTTTTTAGAACCGTTTAGCTGAATTTTGGTGTATTGGTAGCTGAGAAAAATCCCTAATAGACTCTGGTTGCAAATTAAAAACCCAAGATGGCCACCAGAGCTAAAAAGGAAAAATACTACTGATTAGCCATTTTTGAGATATTAAGCTTTGGTGGTAGCTTGGAGCAATGCCCAACAACACATAGACTGTCAAATCAAAAATTCAAAATGGCTGCAACATGTCAGTCCTCGTCAAAGTTTGTCTAGGATCTTGTAGTTAGTGTTTGTGATTAGGGGCTGAACTGTATATTGTTGTATTGCTACTTTGTGTTGATAATTTATCAGTTTGCTGAGTCTAGACTGTCAGTTGCTATTGCGAGTTTACATTAAAATCATATTAAGATATGTATTAAACTGAGCACTTTGTAATTACATGTGCCATTAACTTTTTTATATCCAATTTCCCTGTGACACAAAGACGTTGCATGAAATAAGCATTGCTGATTGAGTGGTAGATTAAAGCTGTGAGAACATGAAGAGAGGACTAAATCCTCTTTATGTAAGCATTTTTAAAGAGTGAAGTCATTTGCCATAAAGTTAAAGGGATGGCTTTTTGGCTACAGCTCCCAGGCGTTTGCCCTACTTCTCCAAACCCGTCACTCGTGTGACAAGGATATACGTTCAACAAAGTTCAAATCAATGAGTGTGACACACCAAAGGGATTTGTGGATTTTCTCAAGGCAGCTTTGTGTTTTGAAAAGATAAGATTTGATCTAAAGACCTGCTACTCATGGTAAATATCTTTAGATGTAATGAAGCAAAATGACTCACCTGCAATCCTCCCCTTAGGTGTCCTTCACACAGTGGCAACCATGAAAAATATCAAACAGAATGTGGATGGTACTTAAAAGATCTTCAGTGACACATATTGAGAACACAGTAGGTTCCTTGTTACTGATGAGAAAGCTTGATAGGTCCACAATGGTTTTGAGTGTGTCCATAACTTCCATAGGAAAGCTGTGGTTTATTACTGTGGTGACAACGTGTTGGTGTCCTGATGTAGCATGGTGGCAGAACATCTATGGTATGGGTCCTGCACTCAACAGCATTGCTTGGTTACTGTTGGAGAAAATCTCTCTCCCTAACGTGGTTTACCCCCAGGTGAATACTTTTAACTGGCATTTTACATTCAAGGACTGCATTCAGAACAGGTTACATTACATACATAAATACGTAAATTCATGAGAACATTGCCACAGAATCAGCCTCGAATAGAGTTTTCTGCAGACTTTTACACAGCAGCGGAGTTCAGTGGGTGTTTCCTCCTGTAGCCTGCTATAGTCAGCCGCACAGACATGATCCATGCTCGTTGGTAATTTGGCCTCCAGATGGAGATAAGAGAATGTTTTGGGCAAGTTCTCATGGTGAGGACGTGAAGGAGGTACGAGTCAGTGAGTCGACTTCCTGGTCAAGATAACAGATTGTTTGGGTAGACAGCAGGTTCTCAGGGCAGAGAGAAATATGTTTCTGGGCCATTTCAGACACAATATAAAGACACAATGAAAACATTCATAAACTTTGACTGAAAATTATCTGACAGTTACAAAGAATTTGAAGCTGGACTTGCCATGATGGCTCCATGCCTTGGCTACACCCATAAGAATGTCATGGAATTAAACAGGATAAGAGTGTTGGTAGCATTGTGCTAATGGGCTGGTCTGGGAAGCTCAGTCCTCACCTCCTTCTACAGGCGTGCAGTGGAGAGCATCCTGTGCTCCATCATCACCGTGTGGCATGGAGGCTGCACAGCTTGTGTTGCAGAGCATTAAGTGTAGAACCACTAGACTTAGGAACAGCTTCTACCCTGAAGCTGTTAGACTCATGAATCCCTAACCAGGAAAATAACTGTATGGGGAAAACAATCACTGTAATGCCACTTTAATTGGTGATATGCGGCGTATCTGTGCTACTGATTATCCATGCTGCTGATCTCATGCTGCTGTATTCATTCATATCCATCTGCTCACCAAAGACTCATCTTTGGGCTGCTGTTGTTACTCCGTATTGTTTTACATGATCAGTGTTTAGCGTATATATTAGATCTTTTAAGCGTACTGTTTGGCATTTATTTAGTGTATCAGTATATATCTTGGTTTCTTATATACTGTTACTCTTTATATTTTTGGTATTGTTGGGTGTAACTGGGACCCTGAGTACATAATTTTGTTCCATCTCATGCACCACATGTGATGAGAATGACAAAAAATTGACTTGAACTTGAACTAATCTTCAAGCACATAGTTACATCCTGATGCAGACCAATAACTCATGCCAAGGTGTGTATGTATATAGATCATGGTGAGGCATCTTGGAATGTGGAAAATAGCAGCGGTGAAACCCATTTGGCGAGTGCTATGAGCATAGCAGCATCATGATTACCTTCATACTGAAGGAGGATTTCCATTTGCAGTTTTCCAGATTTTTTTGTGATCTAGTTACGTTCTAATAAGACGTGGAGAGCATAGCAGCATTATTATACTGTATGTATATGATGGCTATTTCTTCATTCAGTTCAGCCATTACATTTGGCCTAAATTTCTAAGGCAGGTGTGATCACTGTAAGTTTGAGGCAGGGAAGAAATCAGAAATAGAAGCTTGCGTGAAAGTCAACAGGGCTTGTCTTTCTCTCTGAATGATAAGCAATTGCCATGTCATTTGGAGAACATTTTCAGGAAGAAGGAGAAGAGGGAAAAAGAAACGTGAGTGGAAAGCCTGAGCAACTGAGAACAGAAACCAAAAGGGGTCATAACCCTGTTATCAGCGTTTGTGCCAACAAGCAGCTGGAAAAGACGGATGTTCCTGCCTCTCCACTCATTAGCACCACCCAATCAGACCTTTGGTCACTTTCTTTCGTTTCGCACATCTCATGTTTCATTCCTGTTTTTTTTACATGTCTTCCTAATGAGTAGCCCTTGACTGATTAGATCAAGCTCCAAACTTCCACAGAGGCTGCAGTAGTGAATCTTGAAGCAGGGCTGTAATAAAAACATTAAGTTTAATTTTAATTATTTGAAGTCAAACTATAGGAAACTTTCATCTTGTTAAATTATGTGACACCTAGCTGCCCAGCTGTCTTTCTTCTGCTTATTCTCTTCTTGGAAAAATCCTTGACCTAAATAAGCAACTAATTGCCTGAAGCAGGAAAAAAAAAAAGGTAGCTGATGCTGGAAGAATAATTACCATCTTCATTTGGAAAAGAGATGGCTCTAAGTGTGGTTTTGAGGTTCTCTTCTTTGTGCTGAAAAGCATTATGGGACACAAGCTAAAATTGACTTCAGAGCCTCGAAAGCCCTTCACCCTGGAGGCCTTTGCCAGTAAGGGGTGTCCCTTTTTTAAGAGCTCTTAGAGTAGTGAAAAATAGCACAAATAACCCTTTAACTTTTTGTGTCTGTGGGATATTTCACTTCCAAAGTAACATGATACTGCCGGCAGGTTGAAAGGAGAGAAGGTTTGATTCAGTGTCCTGTTGAACTTGTCCTCAGTATCAGTTACAGTGGAGCTACAACTAAAGCTATGACCTACTAAAGCTACTGACCAATCAGTGACTTCATTTTGTCCTGAAGTGAATGCACCTTACCTGCAGGAGCTGGGGTGGGAGGGTGGTGGGGGAGAAGCAGAGCGCTACATCTTTTGCATCGATATAGCTGTATTGTGTGCCGCAATACAGTTGTCAGCAGTTGTCGATCAAAGGTGGAGGAGGGATGTTAGGATGCATGAGAGAAGCGGAGCGCGCTCTATGCACACAAGGAGAGCTGTTGGTCAGGCTACTTCTTGTTGCTCTCTTAAATAGTTATTGCATCATGTGTTTACTTATGTAGGTAAATGTAGATGTTTAACAACCCATTAAAATACACCAGAATGCAGGAAATGGCATCTACTTTATTCTGAATTTTATGGGAGAGGACTCCCACCAGTGCATCCCCCCATTTTTCAAATGCTTCTGACGCCAATGGCCACCGTGTTAAAGCCAAGAGCCATTGTCAGCACTGGAGTATGAGCACCCCTAAAGGGCAGATCCTAGAATCACCCCTGCCTATCATATCTGTGTTTTTTTCTCCTTACGCTGGATCTCAACAGCACATCTTAAATCACTTTGAGGTTGTTTGAAAGTAGGAGCAAGGCCACGGGTTTGAGTTCTACTGGTCCAGTTGCCAAGTTTTTGGCAGGTGCAGGATGAGAAAATGTAGAACAGTGATACCATGGGAGTACAAACAACAGCAAGCTGGGCTCCAGGCGTTTAGCAGAAATTAAGGGCTGGTAGAAATGACAAAGTGACATTGGCACTTGTTTAGAGAGGACAGAAGGTAAATGGAGACAGTGTGTGTGTGTGTGGGGGGGGGGGATAGAAAAGGCCCATGTGAGAACTGGGAAAATGGGAGTTGTATGTGAGCAGATCGATAGCTGCAAAATATAGAAACGATATCAGGATTCTCCTTCACCTCAGTGGCAGAAATAGCTGCTGTAGTGACCCCTGAGGAGAAACTGTGGAAGCCAAGTCAGAAGACACATCCTTCAATTCAGTGTTTAATCGGTCTTTTGCAGACACGTGACTTTTTGCACCTCCGGTCGCCATTTTGGGTGTATACCAGTTCATTTAAACAGAGGAAGTCCATGTTAAACACAGTGCGATACAGAACAATAACATCAGCAAAATGCAAACTAAATATAAAAATGAGCACCAAATTCGTCAAATGGGTTTCTCTCTATAAGGCTTCTGCTCATTTTTATATTTAGTTTGCATTTTGCTGATGTTATTGTTCTGTATCGCACTGTGTTTAACATGGACTTCCTCTGTTTAAATCACATATGTCAGAGTGGCGGCCCGCGGGCCAGATCCGGCCCGCAAAGCAATTATTTATGGCCCCCTGGATGATATTTAATAACTATTAGAGCCGGCCCGCAAGCCACAGAACACCGGCAGCAGGCTCTCAGCTGTTAACAAGGTGAAATGTCCGCTGCTAAGCTTCATTCTAACTCCGGCAGAAGTGGTGGAGGTGACATGTCCGCTGCTCAGCTTCATTCTAACTCCGGCAGAAGTGGTGGAGGTGGGGGGTGGGAGAAGTGACGATATTCCAATGCGCAGCAACGCTTTCCTCAGCCCTCCCCATCTTGTATTCTCACAGACATAGTCTCGCGAGTTTTGGGTGCGGTGACTCACGAGACTTTAAGACAGCAGTGGAGCTATCGGTGCGTGAGAGCGCTGTGGAGTGAATGTCAGTACGCAGTAAACATGGATGCAAAACTAGCGAACAAGCAAACGAAAACTTATTATTTTCACACAGAGTGGGAGGAGGAGTATTTTTTTGTTTATTCTAATTCGAAGTCTATTTGCCTCATCTGTAATTCGAGCGTTGCCTTGCCCAAAAAGTGTAACTTGAAGCGGCATTTCAAGACGATGCACAAACTGAGACAGATTTCCCTCCTAAAAGTTGTTTACGGACTCAGAAAGTGTGGGAGCTAAAACAAGCTTGCAGCCCATCAATCGATCTTCACTCAGCCCAGCACAAAAGGTAAGGTTGCTACGATCGCCTCCTACCGTGTTAGCTGCATCCTGGCTCAACATAAGAAGTCTTTCAGTGATGGAGAAGTTATGAAAGAAGCGTTTATTATTCTGCATTATTCACCTGGATTATTGAGCATAATTCAGGATGTTATTCTGTGTTATTCACCTGGATTATTGAGCATAAATCAGGGTGTTATTCTGTTATTTACCTGGATTATTGAGCATGCATCAGGGTGTTATTCTGTTATTTACCTGGATTATTGAGCATGCATCAGGGTGTTATTCTGTTATTTACCTGGATTATTGAGCATGCATCAGGGTGTTATTCTGTTATTTACCTGGATTATTGAGCATGCATCAGGGTGTTATTCTGTTATTCACCTGGATTATTGAGCATAAATCAGGATGTTATTCTGTTATTTACCTGGATTATTGAGCATGCATCAGGGTGTTATTCTGTTATTTACCTGGATTATTGAGCATGCATCAGGGTGTTATTCTGTTATTTACCTGGATTATTGAGCATGCATCAGGGTGTTATTCTGTTATTTACCTGGATTATTGAGCATGCATCAGGGTGTTATTCTGTTATTCACCTGGATTATTGAGCATAAATCAGGATGGTATTCTGCATTATTCACATGAGTTATTGATCATAAGCGTTTATTGAGGCTTTATTTAATATTTTATTTAATTCATTTATTCATTCATTTAAAAGAGACAAAATAAAACAAATTCATTAAAAAAAACATTGAATGAAAAGAGTGCAGAAAGAAAAAAAAACTTATATCACCTCCTTATAATAAACATTGAACCAGTCCAGCCCTTGGCTTGAAGCAAATTAGTTTTTTTGGCCCTCTGTGTATTTGACTTTGACACCCCTGGTTTAAATGAACCAGTATACACCCAAAATGGCGACCGGAGGTGCAAAAAGTCACGAGCCGTGACGTCACGTGCAAAAGACCGATGGGAATATTCAACTGTTTTTATTTTATTTTAAAATTTAGTTGTGTTTACTATTTTGTTGTTGTTGTTGTTGTTGTTGTTGTTGTTGTTGTTTTAAAGTTTGTCGTCCTTCAGTTGTGAGACATTCGATTCAGCTTCTTATGTCTCCTTACCGCTGGAAAGGGACGTCATTACACTTCAAATGACCTTCAGGATCTTTTAGAATGTGGCTTGCAAATAGGTGGCCAAAGATCACGTCACACTACAGTTACAGGCACCACATCTGCAGTAGGTTGGTAACGTGGGTTGGATTTGTTATTAGCGGTCGAGAGGAGACGGAAATAATATTCAGTTGGACAGTCAGAAACTCATGACCACACGGAGAACTCCACAGTGCTTGTCCTTTTATTGAACACACTCTTCATCAGCCTTACAAGGCCCAGCTGAATGGCTGCTCGCTCTTCATACATGAAGCAAACAGAGTTCATACAACCCGTAATGTTACCTCTGAGTTCAGTTCTATTCAGTTTATTTCTATAGTGCCAGATCACAAAAGTTGTCTCAGGACACTGAACAACAACATTCACATACATTAGTAAAGTTCTCTATCTAAGGCCCCATCTACACTGACATGGTGGTGGGGGGCGTAAGTTTTTTCAGCTGTTGATTCGAGGAAAAACTCTCCATTGACACGGAGTGCATTCAGGGGTGCTCATTAGGTAGATCGCAATCTACTGGTAGATCTCTGAGTTAGTACTGGTAGATCGCAGCGTGACATAAAAAACAGTAGCCGTGTTTCCATCAAGGTTTCTAGGTGCGCATTTTGAAGTATCGCAGCAGAAAAGCTTAACACTAGAAGTCCCAGGATTTTCGACCTCCCCCCAGAAGTCCTGAAAGAGGGTCAAAAGACCCTTAGTCCAAACCAACCATTAGTGGGCCATTAGTGGGTCCACATTAGTGGGCCATTAACTGCCTTTTGTTATAAATATGCGTGCACACAACTCAGACACCCCCACCACACCAGACTGCACAAACTGCATTCCAATGTTTCCACCAGGTAAGTAAGACTCTGCTTGCACTTCCCCCCTTAGTCAGAAGAGAGGCCCTGACCTGAATTCACACATAACAGACCCTGAAGTTATCTCACAGTTGAACATTTTGGGACATCCACTGAACGGAAAGCTTTGTCTGCTCCAGAACAATTTTATGCATAAAATTGTCTTATTCTGCTGTGCTGACTATCCTGTAACTTTGATGTTCTGTCAAATAAATTATTTTGCTTACAAGTACTGTCTCTCTCCTTGTCCTTGGCACATGTATATACGGTGCGTGCCGGCACATGCAGGTGGCCCATTGCTGTGTTCTAAAACATGCTTGACCTATTGTTGTCCGTCACCTGACGGACAGACACAGGTCACATGACATGAAGTCAACTGACGGACCGACATAGGTCACACGACATGAGGTCAACTGACGGACCGACACAGGTCACATGACATGAGGTCAACTGACGGACCGACACAGGTCACATGACCTGAGGTCAAGTGACGGACCAACACAGGTCACATGACCTGAGGTCAAGTGACGGACTGACACAGGTCACATGACCTGAGGTGAACTGACGGACCAACACAGGTCACATGACCTGAGGTCAAGTGACGGACCAACACAGGTCACATGACCTGAGGTCAAGTGACGGACCAGCACAGGTCACACAACATGAAGTCAAGTGACGGACCAACACAGGTCACATGACCTGAGGTCAACTGACAAAACGACACAGGTCACATGACATGAAGTCAACTGACGGACCGACACTGGTCACACGACATGAGGTCAACTGACGGACCGACATAGGTCACATGACCTGAGGTCAACTGACTGACCGACACAGGTCACATGACCTGAGGTCAAGTGACGGACTGACACAGGTCACATGACCTGAGGTGAACTGACGGACCAACACAGGTCACATGACCTGAGGTCAAGTGACGGACCAACACAGGTCACATGACCTGAGGTCAAGTGACGGACCAGCACAGGTCACACAACATGAAGTCAACTGACGGACCAACACAGGTCACATGACATGAGGTCAACTGAGGGACCGACACAGGTCATATGACCTGAGGTCAAGTGACGGACCAACACAGGTCACATGACCTGAGGTCAACTGACAGAATGACACAGGTCACATGACATGAAGTCAACTGACGGACCGACACAGGTCACACGGCATGAGGTCAACTGACGTACCAACACAGGTCACATGACCTGAGGTCAACTGACGACCGACACAGGTCACATGACCTGAGGTCAACTGACAAAACGACACAGGTCACACGACATGAAGTCAACTGACGGACCGACACAGGTCACATGACCTGAGGTCAACTGATGGACTGACATAGGTCACATGACCTGAGGTCAACTGACGGACCGACACAGGTCACACGGCATGAGGTCAACTGACGTACCAACACAGGTCACATGACCTGAGGTCAACTGACAAAACGACACAGGTCACACGACATGAAGTCAACTGACGGACCGACACAGGTCACATGACCTGAGGTCAACTGATGGACTGACATAGGTCACATGACCTGAGGTCAACTGACGGACCGACACAGGTCACACGGCATGAGGTCAACTGACGTACCAACACAGGTCACATGACCTGAGGTCAACTGACACAACGACACAGGTCACATGACATGAAGTCAACTGATGGACCGACACAGGTCACACGGCATGAGGTCAACTGACGTACCAACACAGGTCACATGACCTGAGGTCAACTGACACAACGACACAGGTCACATGACATGAAGTCAACTGACGGACCGACACAGGTCACATGACCTGAGGTCAACTGACGGACCGACAGACCTGAGGTCAACTGACGGACCGACACAGGTCACAGGACCTGAGGTCAAGTGACGGACCAACACAGGTCTTATGACCTGAGGTCAACTGACAAAACGACACAGGTCACACGACATGAAGTCAACTGACGGACCGACACAGGTCACATGACCTGAGGTAAACTGACGGACCGACATAGGTCACATGACCTGAGGTCAAGTGACGGACCAACATATGTAGCCCACTGAAAGGGACCGGGGGATTTAGAAGCCAAGTTCACTTGCGCAAAAAAGCGCAGCCATAGTCAAATTAGTGTGCCTCCTCCTGTGGTGCGCCAGTAATGGCCTTATTTACAAAACAAAAGCGCCTGTTAACAGCTCATTATAGGATGTTAGCTAAAATCCTTCGGGTCACTCGACCCGTCTCTGGGTTCCAAAGGTAGAAATGTTGAATGACCCTTCTCTGGGACTTCTAGTGTTAACCCAGTTTTAGTAGTTTCAGCAATCTCCTTAGATCCAACAAAGTCCATGCTCAATAATCCAGGTATACAACCCAACAATTTTCAGTCAGGTCATCTGGACAGCTTCTTTTTTTGTGCCGAAACGTTTCACCTTCCAGTCACCT
>JBBPBX010033823.1:14609-31133 GCA_038048925.1 Garcialebias charrua
TTTTTTTTTTCCATTTATAGATGGCCTCCCTTCACACCTTATAGCCATCCTCTCACTCCAATATGTATTTTTTTTTTTATTTTTTTTATTTTTTTTTTATTTATTTTTTTAATAGAGAGAAAGAAAGAAAAGAGAAAGTGAGACAACAAAACAAAACAAAACAACAAAACAACAATTGTCCACAGAAAGAGCACAAGGCAAACACACCAAACCTCCGTCCACAATCCTGCAAAGCACATGACAGAACACAACAACGAAACATACAAGCATAAAGACTGATAATATTCATGACCTTGCAAATATTTCTATAAATACACATACCCATACCTACAAATATATATACAATATACATACATATATATTTATATTCATTTATATACCCATCTACATACATCTACTATACATCCCTGCATCCATTTGTGTGTGGTTGTGAGCATGCATAAGTGAATGAGGTTCCTCCAATAGAACATTTAGTAGCAACTGTGAAGCATCAGAGACCCGTCCCCCCAAAGCCCGAGACAGACGAAGGGGCGATCAAAGCCCAAGACCCCAGGAAGGACCCCGAGCCCAGAGTCCCCAGGACCACCCGAACAGGACGAGCCACTCGTCCACTCCCCAGATCCGACCAAGTGGAAGAACCGGACGAACCCCACCAGGGACCACACACAATGACCCCCCGGGGTCAACAGCGACAATACACAGGCCCCCGCCGGAGCCCGCCGCACCGACGTAGCCCCAGGGCCGGTCACCGAGGCTCGGGCACCGGGGACGCCCATCCCTCAGGTCCAGACCTGACAGGACCAGAGGACCCGAGCCCCACCAGGCAGCCACCAGGCCGAGCTGACAAACGCCCAAGCGCCCAGCCCCAGATAGTGAGGGCCCCAAGCACGCCCGTAGGCAGAGGAACACCCACCAGGGGGCCACGTGGCAGGAGCGCGACACTGGGTAGCCTCAGAAGTATCAGAGAGGGGGCAGTCCAAGTCCCAGCCTGACACTAAAACATTCATACACAGACACACTCATTCAGACCCACCCTCATCCTCACCCTCAGTCACAGAAAGACAAACAATAACGACACGCTCCATTCATAATCCCGATGCACACTCTATACCCCCTAGGTCCAAGACATGTACCTGCTACCTACATGGGGCAGCCCACATCCAAACCCAGGAGGTAGACCCATTCATTCTGGGGTGGAGAGCAGCAGACGTCCAAGATCCGGCACACCCCGCGCCCTGCCGACAGGACAGGACAGGACACCCGAGCCCAAGCAGCCCCAGAGGGAGCCCACTGCCAGCCCCGCCCACGGCGAACCCGCAGGCCCCGAACCCCCCCACTCCCCAGCACAACCCCTGACGGCCCACCCCCAGAATGTCCGCAAGGCAACCAGGGGGGCAAGAGAAAAATAAATAAATAATATATAAATAAATACATAATAAATAAAATTGAAATTAACAAATCAAGACCCCGACACACACACCCCCGTCCCCAAATGTACTGTTGGTGAGTGTTGTTGTAAAGTGTATTTAAAAAGGAAAGAGAAGGAGCAAAGGCTGGCATTATACCAGTTTCCCCTCCACTCCAACTCTAACCCAGGCCCTAATTGTCTAAATGCATAATGTTGAGTGAGCATAGGCATGGGGGCGAGATTGATGTCATCCCGCCACCCATAGCCATAGTGCTCACTCCTTCCCTATATGTGACTTTTATGAAGATGTTTATGAATGAATGTCTAAAGTGTATATAGTTTCAGCAATCTCCTTAGATCCAACAAAGTCCATGCTCAATAATCCAGGTATACAACCCAACAATTTTCAGTCAGGTCATCTGGACAGCTTCTTTTTTTGTGCCGAAACGTTTCACCTTCCAGTCACCTTAGATGTTTTCTCTGCTTGATGCCAATGATTTGACCCTTCTCAAACAGTTTGACATTCATTCAACCTTTATTTAGTCAGGTAAATCTTTTGAACCTCATGGGCTCATTTACGAAAGCGACCTGCTAAAACTAAAGAACAATGAACAGCAATGATAGAATTTCCTTAAACTAAATATTTTCCACTACATATTATAATATTTTCCACTATCACGCCATGTGTCTTTGACATGGTTGTTTAAGAAATGAGAAGCAACTCATTGCACCAGTTGGGCTTTAAGAACTTGTTGCAGCTGAAAGATAATCGACCATGCAGTCATTATCCAATAGGAAGCTTGTACCGGTTTGTTTAGTTAAATCCAGGTGGATACTTTTTTTGGGCAAGGCAGTGTAGAAGTACTGCGTAAACACCGGTGTATAATACGCACTTTTATTGCTCATTTGAATGTCCTGCGTATTATACCATACCATACCATACCATTTTATTTATAAAGCACTTTAAACAGGAACAAGTCCACCAAAGTGCTGGACAAACAAACACGCAACAGGCAACACATACAATGAAGTACAACACGAAAAACATAAAAACATTGCAGATCATAAATCAAACGATCCAGTACAAATCAGCTGGCATTGAAAGCGATGGAGTAGTAGTGAGTTTTTAACCGGGATTTGAAAACCGAGAGGGAGGGGGCCTGTTTGATGAGCAGCGGTAACTCGTTCCAGAGTCTTGGGCCTGCTACAGAGAACGCCCTGTCACCCCTGCGCTTAAGGCGAGTTTCTGGAACTATTAAGAGTACCTGATCCTCTGACCTCAAAGCACGTGGAGGAACATATGGGTGTATCAGATCCGAGAGATAGGCGGGGGCGAGACTGTTCAGCGATTTGTAGACATACATGAGAATTTTGAATTGGATTCGAAGATGAACCGGTAGCCAGTGAAGGGAGGCCAAGACTGGTGTAATGTGCTCTCTTTTGCGTGTGCTGGTTAAAAATCGGGCAGCTGCGTTCTCTTATTAGTATTATACACCGAAGCGTATTATCTACAGATTTTTTCCCATATTTTTAGACCCATTTTTGGCTCTGATTCGCTGTTTTTCATTTTGGCCTAAAAATGGTGCAGTACCAGTTTCGGCCGCTATGGGCGCTAATGCACCCTGTAGTCTGTTTACCTGCAGACTGTACCTGGAGGCGTATCCTGGCGCCATCTAGTGGCCATAAAAAAGACTGTCACGGCAGCGCGTATTATACACCGAAGCGTATTATCTACTGATTTTTCTGATTTATTTTCAAATATTGGCCAAAGCGTATTATACACCAGAGCGTATTATACACCGGTGTTTACGGTATGTTGTTAAAATTAGTAGGTTTAATAGTTTGGAGGACTGATTGTGGGCTTCATCGCTCCAGGATAGGTCTGCAGAAACGAACCGAATCGGAATAAAACAGAGTTGGACCGGAACCAGAGCTGTTGCTGCTCTGCAGAGTTACCAAGTAAAATTGCTAATATTGCTAATATTATGTGTGGGGTCCCACAAGGTTCGGTGCTTGGTCCAAAGTTGTTTCTTTTGTACATAAATGATTTGGTGAATGTGTCGGGGCTGTTTAGGTGTGTTGTTTGCAGATGATACCACTTTTTTTTTGTTTGGGAACAAATTTGGATCAAATGCTGAACATGATGGAAACAGAGTTTGTAAAAATACAGACTTGGTTTGGGCTTAACAAATTATCACTAAATTTGAAAAAACAAAAATTATATGGTATTTAGTAATAGAAAAATCACAGTTGATGCTACATTTAAAATTAATGGTAATATAATTAGTAAAGTGAAAGAAGTGAAAATTTTGGGTGTAGTTATTGATGAGAACCTGACCTGGAAATCTCATATTAATTATTTGAGAACAAAGATAGCCAGATCTATTGCTGTATTATACAATGCTAAAACATTACTTATATTATAATGTATAATGCTATAGTTCTTCCATATTTGAATTATTGTGTTGAAGTTTGGGGGAAGGCATGTAAAACATCTACAAATTCTATTTTTATTTTACAGAAAAGAACAATAAGAATCATCACAGGAAAGCATTACACTCACCCATCTAACATATTATTTCATCAGTTAAATTTATTAAAGTTTTATGAACTGGTTGACAATGGAATTCTTCAGGTTATGTACAGAGCTCATACAAATTCCTTACCTTGAAATATTCAATCTTATTTTATTAAGAGAGTCAGTAATTACAAATTAAAAGGACTAGCAATGTTTGTGAAACCAAAAATTTGAACAAATTCAAAGGAACGATGCACATCAGTTCAAGGAATAAAACAGTGGAATGTTTTGGATAATACGGTAATTGTAAAAAAGCTTCCTCAATGTTTTTATTTTATTTTCAAGAAAATGGTAAAAAGTAGTTTATTGAAAAAATATGAAATTGTTTAGCATATTCTTATTGAAATGTACGGAAGCGTATTGCAGTATTGCAATAACGTGATACTATGTAGTAAAAACTTGTGTTGTGCGGGAGTTGTGGTCCCGCCTACAACTCCCGCACAACACAAGTTCTGTGTTAATGGAAACGGCAAAATCCGTATTTACTTTCTCAAGTTCGCCAAAAAGTTTATACGCTCGCTTGAGGTGGTTTTTGGGATCTGCGAAAATGAGCAGATGCGCAAAACGACAGATGGAAACACATTTGCCGACTCGTGCTGCCGTAGCGAACATTCACGTCACGTGACTGATCAGCTGTTTCCGCTCCGGACAACATGTAACATCGCTAAAACTAGTTGGCATGACAGAATAAATACAACTCGCCCGATAGCAACACGTACCTGAAATATTCTCTCCATTTTGATGAGATGTGTGGCCGGGTTCTGTTTTCAACCGCTACTTCCTGTTTACTGTAGACATGCGCAGTGCTGACGTCTGACGTAATGACGCTGACGTCTGACGTAATGACGCTGACGTCTGACGTAATGACGCTGTGCGCGGCTTGGAAGAAGCGCTTCAAGCCAGTAGATGGAAACACTTCTGATCTGCATTAATTTGTATTTACATATTTGCGAGGTAGCTCAAAATTCGAAATGAAAATGGATGGAAACACAGCTATTGTCAGCCTATCAAACATCCTGTCACTTGATTGACATACAGGGCAGCCATTCACAGCCCTCATTCTCTCAACCCAGGTCTGAGATTTTCGGGGAAACCCCATCCCCGCTCCCCCACCCCCGAAGGTGTGAAATTCTCCATGTGTGAAGTTGCACATACAATCAATCAATCAATCAAAACTTTATTTCAGACGCATATGGTCCATAGTAACAAAAACAACCACCACCAAAAATAAAAATAAAATAAAAATTAAAAAGATAACATCAACAAGACACAGTAAAAATAGAATGTTCATCCATTGCCAAATAATTTAAGGCGCCAGTGATTCCACAGACTTGAATAGAACCTAACCGAGCTTTGTGCAGGGTTGGTCAGAGTATAGATGATGCTATTTGCAGAGTTTGTTAGCCTACACATACATCTGTACATAAGGTTACGAAGCACAGCTGCACAAGTTGGTACATTGGCATTCGCAAACATCTGGCTGGCACTACTCCATCGCGGCACCTTAAGCAGCATCCTCATGCCATCATTGTATGCCACCTGTAGTTTATGCATACTGCTCTTTCTGTAATGCCGCCACAGGTGTGCAGTGTACATTGGGGTACAATATGTTTTGAAGAGTGCAGTTTTTACAGACACTGAGCACATAGAGAACCTCCGAAGAAGCACATTAGCTTGTACATATTGCATACAACGCTGCCTGTAAATGTCCCTGTCATCAGACAGGTCAGCGGTTATGTAATGTCCCAAGTATTTCACCTCCTCACTGACATGGAGGATGTTGCCAGACAGAGTGAAGTCAGGGAAAGATAATTTAGTGTCCTCTTTGCTCCTGATAATCATGACGATACTTTTTTTTGCATTATATTTGATGTCAAAGTCCAGTCCATACTGAGAGCAAACTCTTAACAGTTGCTGCAGACCAGGGGCCTCATGTATCAAAGACTTGCGTGGATTTCCTACTGAAAAGTGACGTACGGTCAAACCCAGAAATGTGTGCACGCACAAAAAGATCCGGATGTATCAAACTGAGCGTACACCTGAATCCACGCACATTCCTTTTGTACATCACAATTAACGTGGAACTGAGCGCACGTGAGACACCTCCCCTGACACGCCTTCATTTACATATGTTAAACAGATGCAAATTACTTCCTGCATGTGTGAAGGACATGTTTGTTTGATCCCTGCGCGATCAGAAATGATTTCTAGATTCAGGAAAATAATGAATTTAATATAATATGAGTGAGGACAAACATCCTAAGTAAGAATAGTAATAAAATGTGTTCATCATGCAAAGAACGAGTGATTGTGTGTCGGTATTTGTGTGCGCGCACCCTGCTGTGGTGCGCGAACCGGCTCATTCATTCATTCTGTGTGGAAATATTAACTTTGCGCACGAGTTTATTACCATTATTACTGTAAACACAGAGGAACTTACTTGGATGTTTGCTAGAACATAGATCTTTGTTTATGTAGCTGATATGAAGAAACGGGTCTGTGCGTCTTGGTGGAGACATTTCATGACATCACGTGATGTTGGAGTCTCCAGACGCTGCGCCCTCCGCAGCCCTGTGCGCAGTCTGTCTGTGAAGCTTTTGCTCTCCTACAAGTTATATAAGGTGTACTTTCACGTGTCATTTTGGAGAAATCTACAATAAACGCAGATAATGAAACACCTCCAGCTGCCGTGTCGACACCGGTGAGGGTGCGCGCGCGCTCCAAGCGCGACCACTCAGCCTTTGGAATCATATGGATGAGACATTCCATTGGACATGATCCGGCTTTGTGTGGACTGGACTGCACAGTCCCGATCGACCTGCAGCTCCCTCTGTGGAACAGTTTGACCGCTGCTTCTGTATGCACGCGTGATGCACGGCTCCCCAGAGCGCAGCAGCAGTGCCAAACTGAAAAATGATTATTTCTGAAAACGGCTGATAAGCCATATCCTAGATCAGAAAATTATATCTGTTTCTAAATAAATGCTCTGCGTGTTACACTATTTATTATATTCTCCAGTAAGGCTGAATGAATCCGTTCCTGTTAAATTTATTTTTGGCACAACTTTGCGCGTCCTTTATTTCACTGCGTCATGTGGATGTAATACTTGTTAATCGTGTGTTTGGAGGGAATATTAATCATTTTCACATCATGAACAGTTAATAATAATAATAATAATAATAATAATAATAATAATAATAATAATAATAATAATGAATTCAATTTATAACGCACTTTTCATTAATGGAAATCTCAAAGTGCTACAAGGTGCAACATATTTGAATGTCAATAAGACAAATAATAAAACAATTAAAATCAACAACAGTATCAACTCAGATCAAAAGTAGAATCATGAGGAGGAAGAGTATGCTCGGTTGAAAAGAAAGGTCTTCAAGCCGCTCTTAAAGTCAACCACAGACTGTGGGGCTTCAGTTTCTCTGAAACACCTGTAAGTGTCGCCAAAGGAACAAGAACCACAGAAACGTGCGTACGCCTGCTCGGGAGCTTGCGTGGATATGTACCTGGATGCGCATATATTCACGTTCAGTTCAGTTTTGATACATACGGGGTTTTGCGTGGAAAGTGACGTGCGCAATGTTTTTGTGCGCACGCACGGTTGATACATGAGGCCCCAGCACTATATGGACAAAATATAACAAGATCATCAGCATACATTAGGTGGTTGATGGTTCTATTACCAACCCAACAGCCAGTCCTACATTGATTCAGCAGTTTAGATAAATCATCCATATACACGTTAAAAAAGCAAGGAGACAAAATGCTGCCTTGTCGCACACCATTACTCACATAAAAAGACGATGAAACAGATTTTCCCCATTTTACACACATAGACTGGTGAGCATACCAATACACTAAGATTCTTAAAAGATATTTTGGTACTCCTCTTTCATGCAATTTATGAAACAATTTCCCATGGTTTACATAATCAAACGCTTTTGAAGCATCTATAAAACACGTAAAAATTGTGGTATTATGCCTATTGTATAGATCCAAGATCTCCTTGAGAGCAAAAATGCACATATCAGTGCCAAGGTTTGGTTTGAAGCCAAACTGATTATCGGATGTCAGGAGAAACTTCTCCATTCTGTTTAACATAGCTCTCTCCAAGACCTTTGATAAAATACTGGCTAGAGCTATAGGTCGATAGTTGTCTTTGCTATTTATCTTACCAGCCTTATTCTTAACAATAGGCACTAAAATCACAGACAGTATAGAATCTGGTAAAATGCCATGAATTAAAAACCCAGTAAAACAAATGGCAAGCAAGGGAAAAAGTTTCCTGCTTGCAAATTTTAAGTGCTCTGCGGATATCTTATCCGCGCCACATGCCTTATTATTTTTCAGCTTCATAACAATATCCACAACTTCTTGTGCAGAAATAGTAACATCTTCATGTTTGTCTATGTCGTTCAACACAAAGGGATTACTTTTATTACGGTTAAACAGTTCATGATAGTGTTCCTTCCATAATTGCATAATTTCATCTGGTCCATTTGCACCATCAATGTTTGTTGGCAAGGAGGTTTTTACATTATTGACTCTTTTAATTTCTTTCCAGAATTCTGTAGGACTGTTATGTTGTAATTTCATTGCAAGTGACTCAGATTTAAGTGCGTTTTCATTCCTCTTAATAAATCGTAAAACATATTTAAAATTAGCATTTGTCCTCTTCTTAAAGTCAAATACTGGACCATGTGTAGGTTTGCCTGATTCAGCCCACAGTTTAAAAGCCCTTCTGGCTTCAGCATGAAGTTCTTTTGCATATTCATTCCACCCTGGCTTGGCTTGATGCTTTTTAGTTTTGTGCAAAGATCTACTTGAGATAAGAAGTGATTTTAACACTTCCTCATATAGTGAGCACAACTCTGTGCCATGTTGCGTATTTTTGCAGTTCATGTCCGAACATCTCACTGCACTTTTTGGCAAAACAATATTATTCAACAAGGTTTCAGACTGGGTGCAGTATAGATTCAGCTCCTGCTCATTCAGATTGTCCCAATTTATTTTTCCTTCTCGCCTGTCATTGTTCTCAGGCAAAAGGGCTGGTAGATTGCCCATATCGATAGACAAGGAGACAGGGATATGATCAGATGTTGCAAATTCATAATTAATCCTGATGGTCTTTAAAGAGGTATGTGCATCCTCCGTGCAGATACAGTGGTCCAACCATGATGTTGTGTGCCAAGCCTCACTAATGTAAGTGTAGCTATCTACAGGCAAGAGCACTTCACTGGAGAGGATCAACTTATTGCTGGAACAAAATTGCTTTAAGTGATTGGCAAATAATGACTTACAATCTGTCACGTCAGCATTCATATCCCCCACAATAAAAAAACAAGTGGATGGATTGTCCTGAATAAATGACACAATATATGCCAGCCTATTAAGATATTCATCTTCATTCTCGGGGCTTTCATAAGGTGTATATATATTCAGTATAATGAACTTTTTATCCCTGAAGCTGAACTCTATTCCTATAGCCCAGTCAACATCCAGTCTAATTACTTTAATCAGCTGATCGTACCTTTTATGCCACAACACTGCCACGCCCCCAGAAATTCTGCCCCGCACTAACTTAGTGCTAAAGTCAGTGGTTGATTCACCTGCACCATAAAAGTCTTCATGCAGGGAGTTGAGTCTGTCCAGGTCCTGTTTAGATAAAAAAGTCTCTTGAACGCACAAAACATCACATTTTTTCAGAAGTTCATCCACCACAAGACGACGTGATTTATCCGCCTCTGTTTGACCAACGCGCAGCCCACGCACATTATATGACACAACATTAATGCTCATTTATGCTGTGGCAGTTTGTTCCGTGCTAGTGCACGGCTGCTCTCCTGAAGCGTCAGGTGTAACCACAGGTGCAGAGCGCTGCAGCTCAGCCTCGCCCCCTGACACGAGAGCAACATTGTCCCTGTCAGCTCTGGGTTTGCGTGCCTCAAAATAACGGCGAACATAAACCCCCGTTGGCCAAAGTTGTGGGTCGTACATCTCAGACAGTTCGTTGCACTCTGCTGTGACCTGGAATGAGCTACATCTATTGTGACTCGAGTCAATCTTCCGACACGTCACATGTTGACGGCTGCAGTCCAAAGTTTTTCTGCACTAACAACAGTTTTAAATAATGGCAGAGAGCTGAGTGCTTTTCTGCTACTCACCCTTTTTCAGCATGCAGGAGCAAAACTAATAAAATCCAGGGTCCAAAGAGACGTTATTCACCAGTTTGGACGTAACTGTGATCATGCAGTCGCTGCATGCACGATGAATGCAGCTGAGCCCAGGGTTGCCAGATAAAAAAATGCCTTATTTACCACCTCCTTTTCTGAGCACATGTTCAAGAAACACAACACAAACTTCATCTTGCTCAAGATGAGAGTTCTGCAATGGAGTTAAATTCAAAGCAGTCTGCTCCTCAGACAAATAGTGTTAAATTATTATTTTATCTATGAATGTTTCTGTTAAATTATTATTTTGTATAAATGTTTCTGTTCAGTGCCCTGAGATTACTTCTTTTGTGAATTGACGCTATATAAATAAACTGAATTGAATTGAATCTTAGAACATCTTTACTCAGCACACACAACAGTTTAGGTCAAAATACGATCATTTTAAAGCCACAGTACTATAGTTCATAATTTCTTATCTGGCAACCTGACTGACATTAGCCTGGTTAAAACCAGACCCTTGTCCTTCACTTCGCTTCGTACTAGGGTCTGGACGTTCTCCATAGAGAACCGATTCTTGCTGGAGGCGTGGCCTTTGCTGAGGTTACCCAATCGTTAATGTTTGGCTGTGACGTATGTTGCAACTCTGCGCAACATACATCACGTTAGCCTGTCCAGTCCAGTTAGCCTGGCGAGGTCCAGGCTAACTATTCAGATAAATAGCTCAGAAACCACTCAGTGGATATTTTTTCTGCTACCAGTGTGTAATTATATGGCTCTAATTTACTGACTGTTGGCCTGGATGAAACATTTGAGATAAAATTTGATTTTTTATCATTTATTTTCGTAGCGCACCCGAGGCTGTTTGGAAAATGTCAAACCGAAACAATTTAAATCCAGCAGATTTGACCATTTCGTGAATTGATTTAGGAACTGTTAAGCTCAGGAACACTTCTGATATAACGTCAGCTAAGAAATATATTTTTTCTCAGCAAATAAATAATAGTTTTTACCTTGTTTTCTTGAAAATTCCTTCGTGCCGGCAGCCATTTTAAGCAGGGCAAACTGACGACGTCAGTCGACGTCATTCAAAACTCCGCCTTCTGTTCTCTGATTGGTCCGGTCAAAAATCTACAGGAGAAATCCTTGTCTATGGGAAAAGTCCCAGACCCTAGTACGAAGCGAAGTGGAGGACAAGGGTCTGGTTTTAACCAGGCTAGACTGACATGAAAACTACAACATTTTTCATGTAAACCAGCTTATTTTTTGTTTATTACCCCCAATCAACATTGAAAAATCACTAATGTTTCCACAGGTTGTATTTGTGTAAACGGGGCCTTATAGTAGGTAGATCACTTTGACTTGATCATTTCAAAAGTAGCTCGCATGCTGAAAAAGTCTGGACACCCCTGGTTTACATGTATCCGCAGCACCTGCCTGGGACAGCTGTCTGTAAGGTCCTTCCTCTGGGCTGAAAGCCCAGCAACGACAAAACTTAAAGCTGGATTTTGGATATGAGTCGACGGATTTGACACCAAACTGGACCACTTTGTCTAACGCCAAAAATACACTACATGCGGCTCCGCCCCACTCCGCTCCGCAGGTCGCAGCTGAGAGAGTCCAATTTCCACTTCCTCCGCTCAGCTCAGGTCCGCATGGATGCGCCGCTCCGAGACGAATGCGCGGGAATTGCGAGATCGCGCGATAAATCAAGTGATAAATAAGTAAGTCAGAACAAAACAATTCATTCGGTGGAAGAAGGAGAACAACTGTAGATACTGCTGCCTTGATATTCTCTCGTAAATGAGCGACAGGACATGGTTTGAGCAACAGGAAGTGATGTATTACATTTCAGAATAAAATACTTTATTTATTTATTTATTTCTTGTATTGCGTTTGTAGGCGTAGTCATAAATGATAGTTTGACAGCATTTTTGTACAAATAAATCCGTATAGAGCTAGGATTAGTCCGCCCGTGGTGATTTTATTTTGTAAATACGGAAGTTGTGCTCGTTCCTTTTCCTGTTGGTGCGACGTAATCTTCAAAAGTTGACTACGGCACAGCTCCGTCATCCGGCAGAAATAGAAAAATTTCTAATTTTGACGGACTGCCGTCCGCTCTCCGCTGCTCGCTGCCGCAGTGTGGAGCCAGTGTAAATTCTCTCATTGATTATAATGGGTGCGTATTTGCTGCGGAGGTCGGACCGGAGCGGGGCGGAGCCGGAACGCGTGTAGTGTATTTTTGGAGTAACAGCTCGACACTGGTCGCTGAGGGGATCAGCATTGAAGAGAAGGATGTTGGGCTTCCCACTCCGGTGGTAATCAGTAGCTGTTGAGCAGTGCTACAGAAGGTAAATCAACATTCTTATTAACGTTTGCTTGTGTTGTCTGGTTTACACAAACAATCGAGTTTTATTTATTTATTTTTATTTATTTGTTTTCTTACAGGGGCGGCTGTGGCTGAGTGATTATAGTAGTCGTCCTCCAATGCAAGAATTAGGGGTTCGATTCCACCAACAGTTACATGCCAACGTGTCCCTGGGCAAGACACTGAAACCCTCATTAACTCTGATGTGTGTCCCATTGGTGTATGAATGTGATAAAGCCCTTATTATTCTTGTACAGATATAGTAGAATTTTGTATGAATGGGTAAATGAGGGCACAGCTTGTAGTTTAAAGTACTTTGAGTGTCTTGATAAAATAGAAAAGTGCTATATAATACAGTCCATTTACCATTTGTCCTGTGAGGAGAAGCTTTCCTCCCACCTGAGGTGGACCGGTTACGAACGAGCGTAAACCTTGGCAGTGCAGGAGGACGTCGAAGAGAGAGATGTTGGAGCAACTCTTCCATTAAAATTCTCCTCAGTTCTTTTTCAAACCCATTCAAGGTTTTAAGCTAAACAAAGAAGTGACAGCCTGAACAAGCCAGATAAACAACATGGCGCCAATTTCCAGGATGAAACCAGAGAAGACGAGTACAGTTCCTACAGTTTATAGTTCAATTAAAGTGTTTTTAATAATGTTCAGTATATTATCAATGTTTGTGTGACGTACAGTTTGTGGTGTTGAATAAATAAAAACCTGATGTCTTCATTTTCAACTTTAATAACACGCGACATTGTTTCACAGCATTGTTTATTTCACATAACTTGAATTACATAATGTCCAGATAGCATTTAGCTCAGATAGTCATACAGTTTTATTAATATTACTGTTATTATTTAGCACATTTAGTATGTTATGTGATCCAGTGCAACACGTGAAATATACACTTTTATACACTTGAAATATACTCTTGAGGGGTGTGGTGGCACAGAGGTTGGAGAAGATGGACCTGTGATCGGAAAGTTGCAGTTTCAACTCCCGCTATTGTCAACATCAAAATGTGGGTCATCATTCGTCCCACTCTGGGCCCCTGAGCAAGGCCCTTAACCCCCACCGTCTGCTCCCAAAACAGGTCTCTCTTAAAAATGAGTTCTCGTGACTCAATGAGACTACCTGTATAAATAAAGGGTAAAAAAAACTTGCCTCGACAGGCTTGTTCAGCGATTTCTAACTGGATCTGACTGACGTCTCGTCTCAACACAGATGTTGGTCACAGCAGCTACATTCTGGCGTAGATTAACTACGACATCCAAAATATATTCTATCAGTCATAGCACAGAAAAGCAGTACAGGTAGTCCCCGATTTACGAGCGAGATCCGTTACAACGAGGCGCTCGTAAACCGGAAATCTCGTAATTTGGAACGGTTGCCATGTCTCTCGTAAGTCCGGAATTTCGCTCGTAAATTGGAACGGTTTCGCTAGCGCGACTACAAACACTCGTTTTTCATCAAAAAACTGCTTATGAGTGCATAAAAATGATCGGAAACGTGTGTCCATATGTTTAGCTAACTAACTGTGGTGAAAAAACACATGAAAACTCAGTATTTTTTGCGTTTTTTCCAAAAATTCGCCAGCTCGTAAGTCTGGAACCTCGTAGATCAGAGCGCTCGTAATTCGGGGACTACCTGTATGTTACTCTCCGGCGCCATTGTTGTTGATAGGATAATGGCATTGTCTGCATGTGCATGAAATATACGCTTGTAGTGTGCATGTGCTTTAACAACTCTGCAGGATTTTCGACACCTCTGCAGGCAGTCCAACAGAAAACCTTCACCCTGAGAACTGGGTTGAAAAACCTCTGGATTTGGGGTGTTGGGGGGGGGGGCTGGTGTTGTGTAAATGAACAGCCAAACCGCAGAGAGAAAAGTACAGTTCAAAATATGCGTGGTGTAAAGGGCCCCTAAAGAAACCAGCAGAAGCACTGAATCTTCACTTCATCACAGTCTCCCATCCTGAGCAAGAGGAAATGAAAAACTCCCTTTGAACAGGAAGAAACCTTCAGTAGAACCAGACTCATGACAAGCGTCCATCTGTTTCGACAGGCTGGGTTTGAGAGGACAGGAAGTAGAAACGGACAAACACAGAATGGCAGGTCCAGGTGTACTTTCTATAGTAAGAAATACAAAAAGACCATGTTAAAATAGAATTAATTACAAATACAAACAGGCAGAGTAGAGCAAGTAAAGACAGCAGCAGAGGAAATGTGATCCGTTTGTCTTTCAGCAGTCTAAGCCTATAGTAGCAGAACTAAGGGATAGCTCAGGAAACCCAAGCAGATCCTAGCTATAGCATTTAACAAAAACGAAAGACTTAAGTCTTAAAACTGGACAATGTTTCAGCCCCGCGGACAGAAACTGGAAGTTGGTTCCACAAAAGAGGAGCCTGATAACTGAAAGATCTGCCTCACATTCTGCTTTTGGAAACTCTAGGAACCACAAGTAAACCTGCAGTCTGAGAGCAAAGTGCTCTGTTAGGAAAACATTCCTAATATTACTGATCTTGTCCCAATCAAGGTGTGAGGCTATGTGGCTCAAATTCGTACTTAAGTCAACCACAGGAGGTACATGGGTCCAATGAAAACAGAAACCTGTTGCCATCCTATTCCATCCAGAACCTTGATACAGTGCCATAGCATTATTAAACTAGCACAACACCCCTGTAAAAGGGTTGTAAACATAAATTTTAAACAATTGTAGACCTGTCATGCTTTGGTCTGCAACAGGGAGTCTACTGCATTCTTAAAACACATCCAAAGATCACCAAGACTCTGCAAATACCACCCATGTTATTGCTGGTTGTTTTTAATGCCATGGTAAGATCCTCGTTCAGTGGGAAGAGGGCCTCGATGATGATAGACTTTCTCCATCCACATTACTGTATTAAACATGGATCCATGCAGTATCACAAAAAACTGAAAATATATGCTCAGCTTGGCTAATGCATTCCGAAAAACAACTGTAGATCATTTTAAGTTGACAGTGAGCAGACTGTATCGTTTTCAGTTTGACACACTTATTACAGCACAAAATTAAAGCTTATACTCTATAGGGGAGTTGTGGTGCAGAGGTTAGAGAAGGTGAGCTTGTGATCAGAAGGTTGTTGGTTCTAATCCCCACCAACAACAACTGGGAAATGTGAGCCACTCACATCTGTCTCCACCCCCATTTGCTGTGGCAAACCGTAATGAAAAATAAATCTGGAGTAGTTTAGATGTGACCTTAAAATGTGCTGTGCACCAACAAAACACGTAACAAAAACTTTAATGGACTTCCATCTATGTGCATTTACAGGCTGTGATGTAACGTCTAATGAAAACATAAATTCTGATAATCTCTGCCCTTAATGACTGAACAGAGTGGATCACTTTCCTACTGTTCATCAGAATGTTCAGATCCCCTAACAACAATAAAACCTTCCTGTAATGTTCCTGTAATCCTCACTAAATCCACAGATTTACTTTAATGGCTGCTGCATGATAGCACTTTTTTTAGAAAGGACACTTTAACGTAAAACTTGAAGCTTTTAGTTTGCCTGACAATTAATACACACAACCCCGCCTTGAAACTAGGCCAACTCATTTTTATCAAGAGCACTCTGAATTTGTCTGAATTTAAAATTGAATTGGATTTTCTTTAAAATTGCTTGCTCATGTTTTTTTTTTTTTTTAAATGACTACCCGGTATGTCTTCACAGCTGTAGTAAAGTTGACTTTACAAAGCCCAACGTCCTGCAGCTGCAAGACGCTCGAATGGAACAAAGGCTTCAAGAGCAGAGACATGAGCTGCAAGGTGGCGCCAAAAGAAATAAAGGCTTCAGGTGCAGAAACATGTGCTGCTGATAATTCTCTTAACCATTCAATGGATCAACATGGACCACATTGGCCCCACTTAAAATCCCTTTAAAATATTTTATGATGGCAAAAGATGCTGGGAACACTCCAGGTTGTTTCTCTTTTTTATTATTATA
>JBBPBX010033824.1:0-33012 GCA_038048925.1 Garcialebias charrua
ACTTAAAACATTACTGGTAAACATATAAATTTATTATTTTAAATTGAACATTCCTGTTTTTACTTGAACTATGTTGCATTTCAATGAGACAAACTTTCTGCACAGTAATGATGTGATTTGTGGTAAAGTCGTACTTACCCTCACTGTTTCTATAACATCCTGAAGAACAAGCAATAAACACAGCAACTTAGGGAAAATTACATGGAAAATGTCAAACTTTGGAGGGCATTTATTTTGAAATTCCACATGAGATCTTGGTCACATTTGGTGAACAACATCTGGAGATGTTCTACAGTCAGCCTGAAGTGAGACTGGTCACTGGAAACTAAGAGTTTTGTTTTAATATTAATGGAAACTTCAGGGAAAACAATTTAACATTCTCACATAATGAACATACAAATAAACAAAAAACAGAGACTAGGGCTGCAACTAACGATTATTTCAATAATCGATTAATCGGCCGATTATTTTTTCGATTCATCGATGAATCGGCAAAAAAAAAAAAAAAAGGAAACAAGTTTTAATTATCACCTCTTTATTCCAAAATTTGACTGACATATCAAATCGCACAAAAAACAGGTTGCTACTTGACTATTCTGTTAGTAAAATATTGAATAATTAAAAAATAAAGTTAGTCAGCTTCAATAAAAAATAAATGTACACAAACATATATACAAATGTATTATTTATACCTGCACAAAATGTAGCTACTTTGTAAAATGTGTTTTTGAGGGACAAGTGTAACCTGGATTAAAGGTGTGGATTGTTTTAACCTGGATGGGGCAGCTGTGGCTGAGTTGTTAGAGCAGTCGTCCTCCAATGCAAGAGTTGGGGCTTGGAATCCACCAGCAGTCACATGCCTAAGTGTCCATGGGCAAGACACTGAACCCCATGTTTGTGCCCCATTGGTGTATGAATGTGAGCTAAAGCTCTGATTAGTCTCTTTAGAATGATTTGTTCTTTGTAATCTAGTAGAGTGCTGTATGAATGGGTAAATGAGGACATGTAGTGCTTTACACTACTACAGTATAAACAATGTAAAGCACTTTGAGTATCAATTAGATAGAAAGGTGCTATATAAGTACAGTACAGTCCATTTACCATTACAAGTGTGGATCATTGTAACCTGGGTTAAAAGTGAAGTCTTCGTCTTCAACCATCGACAGAGGCCTCATGTCAGTGACGTTCATGTAAGGATCTTTCAGTCTCTGCTGCTTGCTGTGGTGTGCATGATGTCTGTCCATCATGAAGGCTGTCATTGTTGTTTTCTGGAATGAGAGAGAGTTTATATGTATTATATCATAATTTACAGTAACTCAAGAAATGCCTTGTTTCACTTGGTTAAACACACAAGCACACACACACACACACACACACACAAATATAAAATACTAATTACACACACTTGAGTAGATGAATAAATTACTGTAATTCCTGTTTAAATGCAATTCATCCTTCCATACAATGCAGTGACTTCAGACTTTGCCAGCAAATTAAAAGTTGAAGCTAAATCATTAAATTATCACCATCTTTGTGTTAGATTTATTTATAAAACACATTTAAACACTGCTTGTTTCGTTACATTAAAAATAAAAACACACACATTCTCTGTCACAGCTAAGAAACAAGCAGCTTCAGCTGCCAGAGACACTGATATCACGTTTTCTCTCTTTGAAACAGAACAAATATGTTTTGACTTGTACCTGCTGCTCTTCCTTCATTCACACCGTGGTGAAGCCCGTCATGTTTACATTTCATCTGCGTGGTTATCTCGTGTCGCGTCGTCACTTTTTAAAGCTTTTTTATCTTTGTGAAGCGTCAGGTGCTCCCACACGTTGTAGGACTTATTTACAGTTTTCTCTGCGTCGCGTCGGTCATTGTAAAATAGACTTTGAAAACAGTCTCTGCTGTTTCCTCCTCCCTCCTCGCTCTGTTCAGAAGCCACACACACGCGCAGGCGCAGCACGCTGACGCTGCAGTTTTTTTTTTTTTTCAAACTTTATTCAGTCAGGCTCAGCCAGCTTTGACAAAGCTTTACCGGTGAACAAAACAGCTCCGCGGCGCCGTGAAAGATGCATAATCGCGCGACACAACGAATCGATGATGAAATTCGTTGCCAACACTTTTAAAAATCGATTTTTATCGATTTTATCGATTCGTTGTTTCAGCCCTAACAGAGACAAAAGTTAAATATTATGGATCCATATTCACAGGAGGACATTAAAAATCATTTCTGAACATAGACCAGCAAGAATGACTTCAATCATCTAGTCTAAACATGAAAATCACATTGGAGTTTTTTATTTATTTAACTTAGCAACACAAAAAGTTCTCTACTCTTTGGATATGGGGGCGACATTCAAACTTTTAGTGGAAACAGCTGAGCAGGAATGTTGGTCCCATTACAGCTTCCAGTGCTAACATGTGTTTTATGTACAGAGTTTGTACCAACAGGAGACACACATCAGCTTTTATTTTGAAAGAACCTCGCAAGCGTGACTATCTAATTCATGGTGTTAGCGCGTGCACAACCAAACCGCGTGAGCGCTGACTTTTAGAAGTGGAGGCTGCTGGACCGAAGTATAATATTGAACAATTTTACTAGAAATGACAACCATACCTGTTAGAGAACAAACATGTGGTTGGTGGAGGTCTGACGTGAAGCTCCTGCTCCTACACAGAAAAACACACACACAGTCACGAGACTAGATTATCCAAGCATGCGACAACGAGACGTAGCTGCTAACAGCTACACATGCTAATGTAGTGGACCTACCCAGGGTCAAACTAAGGTTTTTGAACTGTCCAGTGATGACCTTTACTGACCTCTCAGTAAAGCAAGACATTTACTACAAATTATTCCATTAGTTGTAATCTGAGAACATAGTCACCAAAAGAGACTATTTCTATCTTTGATTTTATTCTAATGTAATCAAAAGAATAACTTTTGTCATTTTCATGATATATGTTATATGCTGTTATTCTTTAAATGTGAAGCATGACTGTGTTACTTGATCAAATGAAAGGGTGTTAAAGTTCAGATAAAAGGTCAAACTGACTTACACAGAAATTGTTTTTGTTGAGTTTCAGCTAAAACTCTCATCTAGCGTCTGAAAGTCTCTTCACTCAGATACTTTTCCTAAACAATTTCCCTCTGCTCTGGATTTCCCCTTGAATCGTGATAACAAGTGAACTGCTCGACTGGTTTTTGGACAAATCAGAGAAGAACAACAAGTCACTGATCTCAGATCCTTCCAAAAAGTTCTAAGCTGTTTCTGGAACTGAGGAGTCTGCTGGGAACTTCTAGAGATGTGAACTTTTCCCAAAGAGCTGGATGGACGTTTAGTCACACGTTAAGGACACGTCATCCAGTTACGGACTAATAACATGCTGTTATGAGTCCACGTCGAACGAGCGTAAGCTCAAACTTTGTTTATTCCTTCCTGGAATAAGTTTATCTTGAAGTCAACCAGTAGCTGACATATTTTCTGATGATCGACGCGGACCCCAGGAGACGTTGGAAAGTAAACAACCGGTTTGGACGTACTGGGCCTGAAGGACTCTGTGCATCTGAAAGGCTGGTGTCATCTCTTTATCAGACTCGTCGTCGAAGGTAAAGAGCTGTTTACAAACGTACCTGGATTTCAGCAGAAATCGGATGGGAAGTGTCACTTCTGGTAACATGCTCAAGACAATTTCCTTTAAACCATCTCTCCATCTTTCCTCCTATTCCCTCACCACCTCTCATTTCTAAGCTGGAAACTATTTAAGTAGTAGAGCCTCAGACTAAATATGTTAACATCCTGTACTGAAGTCTGTTGTGTTGCAATTTAAATGTGCTGACGTATTAAATTGAAAGAAAGTGAAATCCTGTCAATCAAGTGTAATGGTGTTAATTTAGTTGATTTATTCTAAATAAATGGTAGTGTCTTTGGCACACCAAACTAAGTTAACGTGTCCATTGTCACTCTATGGCTTCTGTTTTACTTATCCATCATAAAGATCACAGAAATATTGGGTAAACTGAAAAAGAAAAGAATCCGTGAAATTACTATTCAATCTGAATAAGTAAATTAATTAAGGATAAAGAGGTCAGCTTAATACTGACCCCTGATAAAATCCTTTACATCTGGGTGGCACCGTATGTGTTTAAAGACACAATCTGGTGGCTCCCTCGTGTTTACTTCATCTGGTGGTCCTGTACGAGTTTTCTGAAAGTTTATTGATAAATCTGTGATCTCTCATGAACTGTAACGTCATGTTTGCATATTAGGATCCAAGTTTTAAACTCTGAGGATAATAATTTTGGCTGGAGTGTTCAAGACAGGCAGATTCTGCATGTTTTTATCATTTGAAGCTGAGAGATTGTTATTGTTCAACTCTTTAACACGCTGTTGGAAGCTTTTAGGTGAAGTTTTGTCAGCCCGTGGTCTGTGGGGGGGTTCTGGTTCCGTTCGGCCCAGTTCACTCACAGACTCCTGTACAAAGCTTTGTTGACCGCCGAGTCAAACTGCCTGAAAAGCTATTAACATCTGCAAGATTGCTGTGTGTGGTGTTTTACATTTTAGAACAGGTCAAAGAAGCATATTACTGTTAGAACGTTGTCGGCTGGGTTTGTCAGACCCGTTTCCTGCTCCATTAAAAAGTGGACCGGAACCGACCTTGAAGTGGCTCCGAGCGAGTCCGTGTTTGTTCAACAGCTGCAGTGCTCTGCTACTCAGCGTAGCTAAGTTGTGCCTGTTTTAATTGTGATTGCCATGTTTCAGAATTTTGGGAAGTTAATTTGAAGCGTTTGAGTTGTTTAAGGGTCTGTAAAAGTTGTGTTCTGTTGTGCTAAGGTAACGTTAAGGCGACGTGTCCTACACGTTTGTTTATGAGCTGTGATTGGATATACGAGAGCTGTGAGCTGTCAATCACTCTCGTAGCGAGCGCTGATTCGCTAAAGTGGTGAAGGCACGCCGTTGCGACCAGCCCACTTTGTCGTCATTTCCGGTACTGCATTGGTCGAAGGTAAGAAAACTACATTCACCATGAATGCTTGGAAATAGAACTGCAAGCGCTGTGATTGATTGGTTGACGTCACGTATCTGTTTAGCGAGCTCCGCCTCGCTCAACGGAAGCTGGTGACGCGCTACGTCGACCCGCCTATTTTTGTCGTCATTTCCAGGTGCACTTTGGGTGACAAGCAGTTCACACTCTCAGGACAAACGGAGATTTCACTGAGAGTTTAAAAACTCATTTGAAGCCATCTCAACTGTCTAACCACATAAATCTGTCTCTGACAAGAATGTGGTTCGAGCGTTTATCACGGACACACTAGAAACTAACTCTAAAAGGTTGTTTTTAGTTTAAATACTGAATAGAAAAATCAGTCTCCTCGTGATAACATTAAGACTTGAAGCTGCCCCCTGTTGGTTAAAAGACGTTAACAGATGAGTTTTCTCATAAAACATCATAAAAAGTCAGCATTTTTATGGTGAATTACCAGCTCTAAAATTGTTCTGTACACAAACAATGACTCCTGTTTATTTTAAATAAAAAAATTTTAGAATAACAGAGGTACAGGCAAACATCTTTGCTTATTTTAAATACAAAAGAGTTTAAAATAAACAAAAGTACAGTTTTCACTCCAGATAACTGCAACTTTTTCTTTCTCTTCCTTCTCTGTGACACACATCTTTCACAGTTATCCTGTGCACATTTAAACTTTCCTGTTTATTTCAAATAGTGAAAAGTTTAGAGTAACGAATACAGAGCATCTTTTATTTTGATTTTCACAGAAAATCCAGATAAAGGATGGCAGGCAAAGAGGGTGAGACCCCTGATACCACTGATACGGGGCAACCTGTGCCATCTGGAGGCTACGACCCGACCAAAGCTGATTGGATCGAACGTGCCTTATATTCACTCACAGGGCCCATCACAAATTACCATGAAGAGTCACAGTTGATGGAGGAAACAGATGTGGACAGAGCATTAAACATTGTAACAGCTGGAACCACAACGGCTGAAAAGAAAGCAGACAGAGATAAACGTTTGGCTAAATTAAGCCTTCTGTTAAAGGCCAAGCCAGTGACTTTTCTAAACAGTGAACGTATCAGAGATGGTGTGGTAACAAACTCACGTGTTGCAACGTGGCTCATGGCGCTTCAAAGTTTTAACCTAGACATACGTTATGGTCAAAACAAGAAGTCACATCTGGGGACGGACTTGGCAATCTGCCAAAAGTGTACACAAGATGTACCAGCCACCCAGCCGCCGGTTGAGGTAAAACCCCCAGTAACTGAAGACCCGAATCACCACTTCTTTGATGACAATATCTGCAAAGATATGACAACATTGTACGTGGATGGATCTTCATTCCTCCGCGACAAAATCTGTAGGGCAGGTGTTGGAGGGGTCCTCCTCCAAGACCAAGAACAGATTACTTTCAGCTACAAATTAGGCTCTCAGACTTCTCAGTACGCTGAGATTGCAGGAATCCTAATAGCTCTCCAGATGGTAGTAGAACGCTCCATCAAGACGCTAGTCATCTGCACTGACTCTAACTATGCTCGTTTAAGTTTCGCTTGTCACCTCGCTGTGTGGAAACAGAACGGTTTCCTAACAAGCGACAGGAAGGTGGTGAAGCACAAAGAGCTTTTCATAGCGTGTGATCACTTGGTGACATCACACGACTTACAGATCTACTGGAAGAAAGTTCCAGGACATTCTAGAGTCCCAGGCGATGACAAGCACTACAATGACATTGCAGATTCCTTAGCCAAAGAAGGAGCCGACGAAGGTCCTCTATGGTCCTTCGACCCCTCCTGGTTAATCAAGACTCTGTCAATACAACCTACAGTCAGGGTTATGGCAGTCACACGTGCACAGGCCGCAGCCAGACCTGCTGACAACGCAGTCTCTGTACGACCCGCACTGACTGACCCAGACATCATCCAACTACAGAAGTCGGATCCTGCTATCAACTCCATGATACTGTACCTGACTGATCCAGACAAAAACACTCCGTCTAAAGACGAACTGGATTCCGATCCAGACCTTAAAGTCCTTTATCAGCTGCGCAAACAGCTAAAACTAATCAAAGGCATCCTAACTTTCGCTCATGGACCAACGTCCTCACCTGTGTTCGTGGTTCCCCATGAACAAAGGGGGGTGATGTTAGTTCATGCCCATGATCTCCCGTCCGCAGGACACAAAGGAGATAAAGCCACGCTGACGGCATTAAAACAAATTGCCTATTGGCCTGGAATGAAAAAGGATGTCAAGGACTACATTGAAGGGTGCGTGGTCTGTGGCCAGTTTCAGCCAACCAGACCACTTCACAGAGCACCACTGCAAAGCAGAGGCATTGCATTCCCATGGTCTGACCTCCAGATCGACTGGGTTGGACCACTCACTAAGAGCTCTAGAGGAAATAAATATTTTCTCACGGTAACCTGTGCATTCACCAAATGGGTAGAATGCCTACCAGCTCCTAACGACACAGCACAAACCACTGCTATGTTGTTAATGAATCATATATTCTCAAGGTTTGGACTTCCCCTTCGGGTGAACTCAGACCAAGGTACACACTTCACAGGTGAAGTGATGAAAGAACTGTGGAAGACGCTAGGCGTCAAGGCCAACTTTCATGTCGGCTACCACCCACAGGCTTCAGGCCAAGTAGAGAGAGCAAACAGAACTGTGGTGAGTATTTTGAAGAAATACGTGGCTGCAAACCACAAGGACTGGGACGTGAAACTCCCTCTGGTCCTCATGGCCATAAGAGCCACTCCACACACATCAACTGGCATCTCTCCCTTCGAGATGATGACCGGTCGACAAATGACTCTCCCTCTACACCTGTTGTACCAACCAGGCGACGCCGCCATGGCGACAGCCTACACCACACAACAATACATGAAAGATTTGAATGTACACCTCAGAAACACTTTTGCTTTCGCCCAGAAAAACCTGGAAAAATCTGCTGAAGGACGTAAGGCGTACTACGACCAAAAGGCCTCTCACAATGAACTCCAAGTGGGAGACAGAGTCTGGTACTATACGTTCGCCCCAGCAACCGGGAAAGGAGGGTCCGAGACCGGAACTCTCGCCCGCAAACTAATGCCCAGGTGGACTGGACCTCATCTGATAACAGACAAAGTGTCCTCAGTCGTCTACGAAATCAAAATCAGCAAAGGCCGCAAAGAGCCAATTGCTAAATGGGTACATCGAAATCAGATCAAACCTTACAAGGCGTTCAATGACTCCACAAAAGACAAAGATCTCACAAACTCACCGACTTCATGGGATAATAAGGTCGCCCAAACACAAGTTAGTAAATAAACTAATCAGGTTTAAACTACCATATTTCCCACCCTATAAGTCGCATTGTCCAATTTGAACTTAGAAACGCTAAGCCTAAAACCCACAACAAAAAACTAACCTTAACAACCGTTTAAATCCACGAGATTTAATTTGACCTCGGTCATAAAGTTGAGACCTGTTTTTCTTGTGTGTTGCACTTTGGAATCTGACGACAAGAGTGTGTCGAAGCAGTGAAACGTTGTTTCCTTGTTGTTTAGTCATTACTGTTGTCATTAGTTGAGATATTGTTTTGGTTCTGAACACTCCCAGCCAAAAAGGTTTTGTATTAACATTGGTTAATGAATGATATGGATTTAACTATGCCAACATGCAGTTCGTTTTGTTAAATCTCAATCGTCGAAGAGTCAATGTAGTTTAAAGCTACTCAAGGTACCATAAACTACACTGGTCTCACAATTTCTAAATTGAACCGATTCGATCGTTTCTATTCTAGATTATCTATTCATTTTGATGAGTCTCGCCATAGACTTCAAAATTTATTAGGAATACCAAATCCTACGTCGTTCGTCTAAAAGACAACAGACATTTAGATCAAACTATATTTCATTTTTCTATTTTAGTTTAACCTAAACTAAGTAATGAATGGAGGAATAGTTTGGAAGAAGAGGCCTTCGTTACAGAAGCCCTCCAAAATTCTATAGGTACAGATCCCTATATCTAATTTATAGATTTGATCCACCCCTTAATTGGTAATTGTAGCTGATCTAAACCATGATAGCTTACATACCAGGTGCATATAGGTAGGGCCTAATGTAAAATCCCAATCATAAGCCCACCTAAAACCACATAATTGCATGACACATAGAACCAGAGTGGCACTGACTGGAAACCAACCAGCCAACAACCTTCGATGTGGGGACCTGCAGCTCCAACGCTTGGTCTTCAACCTTCATCCAAGGGTCGCCTCCTCTGCGTCAATCGAGGGATCCCATCTACATGCTGATTATAAAAACAATTGTTGCTGATGAAATCACCGACTCTAATTGCTAGGGAATTACCGCTGTGGATTATAAGACTTTGTTTTCCAAAGGATCACAGACTTTGTTTTCAAGAGTTAACAGACTCAGTTTTCCAAGGGATTAAAAGCTTACCGCAATGGGATTACGTACGAACATTATGGAAGTTCCAAAAACTTAATGGGATTAAAATTTTTGATTTTTCTTTTCCACTTGCTGGATTACTTCAAGATCAGAGACAGTTCAAGGTTTCCTTTCGTGTTAGACCCCATCCCCAAGGACTGGCGATGGCTTCCAAAAGGGGGGAGATGTAGTGGACCTACCCAGGGTCAAACTAAGGTTTTTGAACTGTCCAGTGATGACCTTTACTGACCTCTCAGTAAAGCAAGACATTTACTACAAATTATTCCATTAGTTGTAATCTGAGAACATAGTCACCAAAAGAGACTATTTCTATCTTTGATTTTATTCTAATGTAATCAAAAGAATAACTTTTGTCATTTTCATGATATATGTTATATGCTGTTATTCTTTAAATGTGAAGCATGACTGTGTTACTTGATCAAATGAAAGGGTGTTAAAGTTCAGATAAAAGGTCAAACTGACTTACACAGAAATTGTTTTTGTTGAGTTTCAGCTAAAACTCTCATCTAGCGTCTGAAAGTCTCTTCACTCAGATACTTTTCCTAAACAATTTCCCTCTGCTCTGGATTTCACCTTGAATCGTGATAACAAGTGAACTGCTCGACTGGTTTTTGGACAAATCAGAGAAGAACAACAAGTCACTGATCTCAGATCCTTCCAAAAAGTTCTAAGCTGTTGCTGGAACTGAGGAGTCTGCTGGGAACTTTTTCCCAAAGAGCTGGATGGACGTTTAGTCACACGCTAAGGACACGTCATCCAGTTACGGACTAATAACATGCTGTTATGAGTCCACTTCGAACGAGCGTAAGCTCAAACTTTGTTTATTCCTTCCTGGAATAAGTTTATCTTGAAGTCAACCAGTAGCTGACATATTTTCTGATGATCGACGCGGACCCCAGGAGACGTTGGAAAGTAAACAACCGGTTTGGACGTACTGGGCCTGAAGGACTCTGTGCATCTGAAAGGCTGGTGTCATCTCTTTATCAGACTCGTCATCGAAGGTAAAGAGCTGTTTACAAACGTACCTGGATTTCAGCAGAAATCGGATGGGAAGTGTCACTTCTGGTAACATGCTCAAGACAATTTCCTTTAAACCATCTCTCCATCTTTCCTCCTATTCCCTCACCACCTCTCATTTCTAAGCTGGAAACTAAGTAGTAGAGCCTCAGACTAAACATGTTAACATCCTGTACTGAAGTCTGTTGTGTTGCAATTTAAATGTGCTGACGTATTAAATTGAAAGAAAGTGAAATCCTGTCAATCAAGTGTAATGGTGTTAATTTAGTTGATCTATTCTAAACAAATAGTACCGTCTTTGGCACACCAAACGAAAAAAACGAGTCCATTGTCACCCGATCACATCCGATCACCGATCCATCAAAAAGATCACAGAAATATTGGGTAAACTGAAAAAGAAAACAATCCGTGAAAGCACTATTCAATCAGAATAAATAAACTAATTAAGAAAAAAGAGGTCAACTTAATACAGACAAATAATAAAAGCAATTACAACTGCATAGCAAAGAAAATGTTTAAAGACACAATCTAATAAATAAAAAGTATTTATTCACTAACAACTACACAGGCTAACAGCTACAGATGCTAACAGCTACAGATGCCAACAGCTACAGACGTTAACAGCTACAGATGTTAACAGCGACTAGGGATGCGCGATATAACCGGTACACGGTATAAACAATATAAATTTAGCCTACGATAGAGATCTGTCTTCTACCGGCTAACCGCAAAATCAGAGTTGTCAGATTTAATCTTTACTTTTTTAGTTTAAAAGTGTGCATCAGTGGTGTTGAAGTGTACAAATAGAGTTGTCAGAGTTAATCGATACTTTTTTTGTGTTCAAAACTGTGCGTAAGTGGTGTTTAAAGTCTTTTCTTCGAGTGCTAATAACGAAGCTACAAGCTAACTTTGTCCGGCTTGCCGTTGTGTTGCCATCGGACGCATGCGCAAAACGCTGTGTTCCGTCAAAGTTTTTTTTTTTTTGGCGAAAGTTAAAGTAAGCGATGGTCAAATTTAAATCAGAGTTGTCAGATTTAATCTTTACTTTTTTTAGTTTAAAACTGTGTGTAAGTGGTGTTAACGTACTTTCTTCGAGCGCTAAGTATCGAAGCTATAAGCTAACTTCGTCCGGCTTGCCGTAGTTTTCCCGTGTACGGACGCATGCGCAAAACGGTGCGTTCCGTCGAAAGTTTTTTTTTGGTCTAAAGTTAAAGTAAACGTTGGTCAGCTTTAGAGAAACCTGCTCTCTAATCTGTGAACAGAACGCTGTGTTGTGTGATCTTACTGCGAGACCCTCTGGTCAAAGCCACAGATATAGCAGTTTTCAAAATAAATTATGGCAAAAGGACACCCTATGCTTTTTTTATTTATTTCTATTGCAAGTTTTATTCCAAAAACATATTGTGATATATATCGTTATCGCCACCCTTCACAATACATATCGTGATATGAATTTTAGGCCATATCGCACATTCCTAACAGCTACAGATGTTAACAGCTACATACGTTAACAGCTACAGATGGTAAAAGCTACAGATGGTAACAGCTACACATGCTAACAGCTACAGATAATAACAGCTACAGATGTTAACAGCTACAGATAATAACAGCTACAGACGTTAACAGCTACAGATGTTAAAAGCTACAGATGGTAACAGCTACAGATAATAACAGCTACTGATGTTAACAGCTACAGATAATAACAGCTACAGACGTTAACAGCTACAGATGTTAAAAGCTACAGATGGTAACAGCTACAGATAATAACAGCTACAGATGTTAAAGCTCCACTGACATCATCTTTTAACTTTCCATAAAATGGCACAACAAATATATATATATATATATTAAGATTGACCTCTGATTGTTTTTGCTAAAACAATGTTAAATTAATTAAAATTCCTCTCAAAAATAGTTTAAAATTAGCGCCTTTTTTTTTACATGATAAATATGGATTTTCCCGTCGCGCGATTATGATGTCAGACACAGACTCCGTCAACTGCGCACATTGATACAATGGACGAAGATGCAAACGCATCCGTCCAATTTAGCCATTTAAAACTTTATATTTTAGCGGTTTGTCTTCAGAGAAGCCAAAGTCTGTGGCGGTTCTACTCACGGGCCCGTGCCCGTGTAAGATGGACCCTGGCCCGCCCTCCGAGCAGAAGCGGAACCATGCTCATGGCACATACCGATACCAGCCTTGTTTACGTATCGATCCAACCCATGATGCACGTTGGCTTCAAACTATGGAATGGATTTCCTGAACGGAGGCGTGTCTCATGAACCCAGAGTAACAAGACCCGCCTCACATTCAGGAAATCCAGTTCATAGTTTGCAGGCAGCTACAAGCGTGAGGGGCTGACTGAGTACTCTGTTGGGTTTGTTTTGGCATCGTTTTGAAAGAGCGGGTCGTTTGTTCATGGATTGTTTACATGGAGCTGGACGCTTGTTTCTGTTGCAAGATGGATTGTTTACATGGAGCTGGACGCTTGTTCCTGTCGCAAGATCGGACAACACTGGTGAGTGCATGCTAGCAGCTAGCCGACTTTTCATCGTAACATGTGCGTTGTGTCACGGAAATATTTTACACTCAACACCGCAAGACAACAACGTTCAATGTTTGCAGAGCAGAGCTATATAAACACATCTGCGTCACATTAAACCGCGGTCAAGTTAGTTTTACGCCGGACATTCCATCGAGCTCAGGGCTTCAGCCAGCGGTGTGTTTTTCTTTTTCATGCCGGGTTGGGCGCTCTGATTACGGCAGCTGTTTCAGCTCCCGCCTGGGAGCTCCGTGGCTTCGCATCATAATACAGCTACTAATATAAAGCATGTAAAACACTAAAAACAGGAACATGTCTGTGTTGGTTTATGCCAAGAACTGAAAAAAAATTATAACCTGCTGTTTACTCGAAATAACTTTGGCTTCTCTGAAGACAAACCGCTAAAACATAAAGTTTTAAATGGCTAAATCGGACGGATGCGTTTGCATCTTCGTCTGTGTCTGACGTCATAATCGCGCGACGGGAAAATACGTATTTATCATGTAAAAAAAAGGCGCTAATTTTAAACTATTTTTGAGAGGAATTTTAATTAATTTAACATTGTTTTAGCAAAAACGATCAGAGGTCAATCTTAATATATATATATATGTTGTGCCATTTTATGGAAAGTTAAAAGATGATGTCAGTGGAGCTTTAACCGCTACAGTCGTTAACAGCTACAGATGTTAACCGCTACTGACGTTAACAGCTACAGATGCTAAAAACTACAGATGTTAACAGCTACAGATGTTAACAGCTACAGACGTTAACAGCTACAGACGTTAAAAGCTACAGATGTAAACAGCTACATATGTTAACAGCTACAGACGTTAACAGTTACAGACACTAACAGCTACAGATGTTAACAGCTACATATGTTAACAGCTACAGATGTTAACAGCTACAGATGTCAATAGCTACAGATGTTAACAGCTACATACGTTAACAGCTACGTACGTTAACAGCTACGTACGTTAACAGTTACAGACACTAACAGCTACAGATGTTAACAGCTACATATGTTAACAGCTACAGACGCTAACAGCTACAGATGTTAACAGCTTGAGACGTTAACAGCTACAGACGTTAACAGCGACAGATGTTAGCAGCTACAGATGTTAGCAGCTACAGATGTTAACAGCTACAGATGTTAACAGCTACAGATGTTAACAGCTACATACGTTAACAGCTACAGATGTTAACAGCTACATACGTTAACAGCTACAGATGTTAACAGCTAGAGATGTTAACAGCTACAGATGTTAACAGCTACAGACGTTAACAGCTACAGACGTTAACAGCTACAGACGTTAACAGCTACAGATGTTAGCAGCTACAGATGTTAACAGCTACAGATGTTAATAGCTACAGATGTTAACAGCTACAGATGTTAACAGCTACAGATGTTAGCAGCTACAGAAGTTAACAGCTACAGATGTTAACAGCTACAGATGTTAACAGCTACAGACGTTAACAGTTACAGACGCCAACAGCTACAGATGTTAACAGCTACAGATGTTAACAGTTACAGATGTTAACAGCTACAGATGTTAACAGCTACATACGTTAACAGCTACAGATGTTAACAGCTACAGATGTTAACAGCTACAGACGTTAACAGTGACAGATGTTAGCAGCTACAGATGTTAGCAGCTACAGATGTTAACAGTTACAGATGCTAACAGCTACAGATGTTAACAGCTACAGACGTTAACAGCTACAGATGTTAACAGCCAGAGACGTTAACAGCCAGAGACGTTAACAGCGACAGACGTTAGCAGCTACAGACGTTAGCAGCTACAGACGTTAACAGCTACAGATGTTAACAGCTACAGATGTTAACAGCTAGAGATGTTAACAGCTACAGACATTAACAGCTAGAGATGTTAACAGCTACAGACGTTAACAGCGGCAGATGTTAACAGTTACAGATGTTAACAGCTACAGATGTTAACAGCTACAGATGTTAACAGCTAGAGAAGTTAACAGCTACAGACGTTAACAGCGACAGATGTTAGCAGCTACAGATGTTAGCAGCTACAGATGTTAACAGTTACAGATGCTAACAGCTACAGATGTTAACAGCTACAGATGTTAACAGCTACAGATGTTAACAGCTAGAGATGTTAACAGCTACAGACGTTAACAGCTACAGATGTTAACAGCTAGAGATGTTAACAGCTACAGACGTTAACAGCGGCAGATGTTAACAGTTACAGATGTTAACAGCTACAGATGTTAACAGCTACAGATGTTAACAGCTACACATGTTAACAGCTACAGATGCTGACGGCTACACATGCTAACAGCTACACATGCTAACAGCTACAGACGCTAACAGCTACAGATGCTAACAGCTACAGATGTTAACAGCTACACATGCTAACAGCTACAGATGCTAACAGCTACAGATGCTAACAGCTACAGATGTTAACAGCTACACATGATAACAGCTACAGACGCTAACAGCTACACATGCTAACAGCTACAGATGCTAACAGCTACAGATGCTAACAGCTACACATGCTAACAGCTACAGACGCTAACAGCTACAGATGTTAACAGCTACACATGCTAACAGCTACAGACGCTAACAGCTACACATGCTAACAGCTACAGATGCTAACAACTACACATGCTAACAGCTACACATGCTAACAGCTACAGATGCTAACAGCTACACATGCTAACAGCTACAGATGCTAACAGCTCCACATAATAACAGCTACACATGCTAACAGCTACACCTGCTAACAGCTACAGCTGCTAACAGAGTGAACTAACTTACTCTCCACAGACAAGAAGCTGCAGTGTTACAAGCCTCTGGCAGCAGCAGCTTGGAACTAAATCACAGAATAAAGTATTTGACTCACGAGAAGTCTTTTTTCATCAGTAATTGAAATAAATCACGGAGCTAAATCCAGACGTAGCTTCTCATCAGAAGGAAACTCTGTATCTTGTAGCTTCCTTTGTTTCTCTGCTGTAAACCTTGGAGGGTGTCACGGGCAGAGGTGGAAACTCTGCTTCCATCCCCTCATCAACATCTGGGCTAATATAATCATGCATGCTGGCAGCGGTCGAACTTTTAGATCCAGCTAGCTTGTTGTTAGCTACGCTAGCGGTGGATAGTTTGCTGGACTCGTGTTTTCTTCTTTCTGCACCTTCACATCACTCTACAGTGTCTATACACTTATTATGGTACCTTGTCAGCAGAATGTCTCCTTGTAGCAAACAACTCCCTTTAATATATGAAAATGTGTCGATTGAATATCAGAGCGCCATCTTGAACACCTCATCACGAAGGAAAACAAAGAGGCCTAGCTGGTGACGTCATGTCCACATATTTACCAGCAGCCACCACCAGGGGGCGTCGTCACTACACAAACAAAAGGAACCTGGAGTTTCCACAAAGATTAAAAGAAAGATTTCTAATAACTACTAGATCAACTTTTCTGCAAAACAAGAAAAATATTATAAATATGGTGCATTTTGATCAAATTAATTAAACAACAACCCTGTTACGATCAAAAAAGGCGTTCAATACAAGAACAACTGGACTTTATTTGTGTTCTTTATGAATGCAGTCAAATAAAGTCCAGTTGTTCTTGTATTGAACGCCTTTTTTGATTTTATCATGTCCCGGATGACTGAGTATCTTCCCCAGCACAACCCTGTTACACAACATTGGTAGTTGGGAAAGAACAATTTGGTAAATTACCACCACAAACTGGTGAGGAGTTGGACTGAAACAAACAAACAAACAAACAAATTAATTAATTGTTATTTTAAAGGTTTGACTCAAACTTGATCTGATCTTAGTCTAAAAGAAAGATGAAAGGTGGTGGGTCATGCATTATTTCAAGAACTGCCAGGCCTTTAATTGTGTCCAGCATCAGAACAGCTGAAGTGAACAGGAGAGGACAAACATGTCTCCTGTTTCTGCAGATGTTCAGATGACCAACATCTGGCTGCAGTGGAGAAACGTTCAGGAAGTAGAAACTAATTCTCTCCTGGACTCTGTGTCTGTTTGAAGCTCAGCAACGTTCTTCAGAGGCTCCTCCCACTCTGAGTGCAGCCTCTCAAACGTTGGTTCTGCTGAGTTCTGTCCACAGAACCTGCTCCACATCTCAGGTCCAGATGTTCCACTCAGCTGCAGGAGCTTCTAACGGCCCTTAAATCCCCACAAACATGAAGAGGAGAGAAGAAGAAGAACATCCAGGAAGATGTTTCTCTGAACTGACCAACACTTGACTCACAAGAAGTCCACGTGCTTCAGTGAGACGTGTGGAGAAGTTCAGGTGTTTGCAGAGTTCCTGCTGAAGTCCTGAACTCAGCCTCTGTTCTAAAAGTCTGTCACACAGTTCATGTTGAGATGATTTTTAAACCTTCAACATGTTCCTGTCACTTTCTGTCCACACCATCTGAACACCTTTCAGGAAACATCCACCACAAAGCTTCACTGAGCCTTCAACAACTACATCTCCCACGAGGCAGCAGCTGCTGGAGCTAACACTCACGGGAAATGTAGTTCAGCTGCATGTTCCTCTTCTGAGCTCATGACAGAGTAGTTTGGATCCATTGATGCATTTTCTTCAGCTGCTTTTCTCTGCAGCGTCAGGATCAGTTTGTAAAAATAATTCTCGTTTGTGAAACTGAACGCTGAGCTGAAAGAGTCTGCTGAAAGAGAGTCAGAGTCAGAGAGTCTTTATTGTCATTTGCACCGCATGTAGTACATGTGATGAAAACGAGATTATGTACACAGGGTCCCAGTTACATCCAACAACAAATGCAAGAGAAAAACAATAATAACATCTAGGATTAACTAAGAGAGACATCAGCTAGTAATACACTAAGCCCTAATGTAGTAGAAAAACATCATTATAAACAGCAGCACGAACATGAGCAGATGGTCACAGATGAACGCAGCAACAAGAAACAGATCAGTATCAACATGATGTGACATTTTGCAGTGTTTATTCTTATTATTTATTTATTCATGAGTCTGACAGCCTCAGGGTAGAAGCTGTTCCTCAGTCTAGTGGTTCTACATTTGATGCTCCTCAACCTCCGTCCCGAGGGGAGTGGTGCAAAGAGTGAGTGTGCTGGGTGAGTGAGGTCTTTCATGATGCAGGTGGCTCTTTTTCTGCATCTGGAGGTGTAAATGTCTGTGATGGTGGGGAGACTGACTCCCACAGACTTCTGTGCAGCCTTCACCACTCTCTGTAGAGCTTTCCTCTCTGCAACTGTGCAGCCTCCATGCCACACGTTGATGCTGGAGCACAGGACGCTCTCCACTGCACACCTGTAGAACGAGGTGAGGACTGAGCTTCTCAGACCAGCTCGTCTCAGCCGTCTGAGGAAGTAGAGTCTCTGATGACCTTTCTTGATCAGGCTGGTGGTGTTGTTGCTCCAGCTGAGGTTATCATTCATGTGTACACCCAGGTACTTGTAGCTGGAGACCACCTCCACCGCAGATCCACCTATTTTCAGTGGGGTGTGGGTGTGTTTGTTCCTTCTGAAGTCCACAATCATCTCCTTCGTCTTCTTCACATTCATGTGAAGGTTGTTCTCTTTGCACCAGCTCTCCAGATGTTCCACCTCCTGTCTGTAGCTGGATTCATCATTATCTGTGATGCATCCCACCACCGCTGTATCAGCCGAACAAGCTGAAGCTGATACACAACACGAGCTAAAAGATAAAAAGATTAACACTAGCTAAAAGTTAAAGAAGAGAATCACTTGCTAAAAGTTAGAAGTAGCTAAACTTTAGGTAAAAGGTGAAAGTAGCATAGAGATTGCTAAATGTAGCAGAAGGCTAGCTAAAAGCTAAATAAAGCAACACTGCAGCTCAAAGCCTAAAGTAACAAAATGATAGCTAGAAGCAAAAAGAAGCAAAGTGCTAGCCAAAAGCTAAATAAATAAAATGGTAGCTAAAGTTGCAAAAGCTAGCTAGAAGGTAAATGTAGCATAAAAAAAGACTGAAAATAGCAAAACAATAGCTAAAAGCTTAAAGTAGCACAAAAAGGCTAAAACAGAGAAGACAAACTGAAGCAGATTTTAAAAAGTGTTTTTAAAAGTTATTAAGATATTTTAATGTTTTTCTTTACAGAAAATATTTGTAAATAAAGTTTAATAATTTAAAAAGGATGAAAGTTACAAAGATCAAAAATCATCCGTCAGCTCTGAATGAGATCATCAGTTTGATGATGAACGACTAAAACAGCATCAAGTCTGCAGAAACAGATTGTAACAAAGTGACAGAAGATTAAAAAACATCCAACAATGTTGTGAATGCTGACTCAGCGTTCACACATTAACATGGTTTCTCTTCATGTTGAACACATGAAACACACAGAAATGGGATTTCTGACCTCCAGCTGTGGTCACATGATCAAAACAGGTTCCAGATGTTCTGATGGAGCAACAGACAGAATCAGTTTTCATCTTTCAGGATTCTGGAAGTCCTTTGATTCCAGCTGCAGCTGTTGTTAAATGTGTGTTTGTGTTAGTCAAACATCTGGATGGGTCACACAATGGGAGCCTTGTGTGGGACTTGAATGGACTGATGATCCAGAGTACAGGTGTCCCCATACTAGTTCTTTCAGACTGAGTACAAGTACTTCAGTTTGGGTACTTGCTGATACTGAGTACTGATACTGAGAAGTGAATGAGTTAGTACTTAAACATTAAACTATGACTTTAGTTTTATAAAGAACAGGAAACAGCTGTCTCATCATCACCTGCGTTTATCTTCAAATGTCTCTGAACTATGGACATTTTTTATTATTTGTCCTCATTTAAGGACAAAGTGGACGGGGAGATGACGTCACCAAACATCAAAGTGGCGTTGGTCTTGTTGAGGGATGTGTATAAATGCAGCACGCTCTATTATTTGACTTTATTAAAATAGACTTTATAACTTTTCTGCTTCTTTACTGTTGTTGTGAACGATGTGAAATGTTTCCATGATGCTTCCTCGTGTTATAATCATTCTTCATGGGACTAACAGTCAGGAGACAGTGGAGAGCTCGTCTTTTATTCTGTTCCAGACCTTTGAATGAAATGGTACACACAGAGAGTATTCCCTGTGGGACTCCTGGAGAAGTGTTGACCTCCTGTGTGCAGCTGCTGGTTCGATTCTGAAAGCAGCAGGACGAGGTGAAGGCCCCTGAAGAGTTTTCTACAAACCTTTTCATTTCAGGAAGTCAGAGCGAGTCAGAGACTCAGACGAGGCAAAGAGACGTGAAGAAGTTCTGTTCTTGATGACGTGTTGACCTGCTGCCACTTGTTGGCTCTTCTCCAAACTTTGTCATAACTTCATGACGTCCACACCTGATCGTCTGACAACCAGTTTGTTCCACGACAGCTCTTCAGTGATGGAGTCATGAGTACAAGTATGAGGACTGGAGGCTGGTACCAGACACCACTCATCCAGATGTGTAGAGTCGGAGCTGCCACAGCTGTCTGTTAGAGAGGAAGAGCAAACAACAACAACACACACACACACACACACACACACACACACACTGCACGTTGATTTCCTGAACAAACACAGAGGAGGAGACATGAAAGAGTTTCACTTGGTTCTGACTCCATTTTGTGTCGACAGCAGAAGAACGAGGACTGAAAGATGAATGAGGTGATGATGACTCAACATTCTTCTTCTTCTCCTCTCAGAGGTGATGATGACTCAACATTCTTCTTCTTCTCCTCTCAGAGGTGATGATGACTCAACATTCTTCTTCTTCTCCTCTCAGAGTCTCTGAGGGGCTTTTCTCTCTGTGGAGGGAACAAGAGGCACGGGTCAAACATGCAGAGTTATTCAGAGCGAGCTGTGGAGGATCATACGAGCTGTTGAAGCTGCTGTGATGCTCACATAGGCCAGATTCCAATTTTGGAGGACGGGATGTTTTTTATACATATTTTATGTATAAAAATGTTTTTTTTATCCTGTTTTCACTTTGGCTTTATTAAATAATCTGTTAATTAAAGTTATCTCAGCAGAAAAATCATAAAAAGACTAAATTATTGGATCTCTCAGCATCATTTCCCTCAAACATGTTTAAAGAAGAGCTGCAGCCTTTGGTTGAACTTTATTCTAACCCACAGATGTTCAAATCACAAAACAAGAATTACAATTTAAATCACTAAAATAAAATAATCTGTGTACAAGAAACAAATCCACACATCTAAATTGAACAATAAAAGTAGATACAATGAGTGAAAATACATCAAATGATGAGGGAACAAAAATAGATGTTTTTGTAGAATCTGGTTCATCAGAGATTTAATTCAGTTCAGTTTATTTAAATAGCTCCAAGTCACAACAGAAGTCGTCTCAGGAACTGAACAGAAAGATTCATCTGAAAGTCCTGATGAACCTTTTATTAGAACCTGCAGAGATTTGAACAGCTGATCTGAAGCAAACAGGTGTTCAACTGAACTGAGCACTCATGCTGTTTGATGGTCTCCTTCTCTGTGGAGGCCATCCATCCATCCATCCATCCATTATCTTCCACAGAATCTGCTCAACTGTTATTACGTTGTAAATGTTTGGTTCTAGGATGAAGTCGGACAGAAACAGTCAAAATTCAGAAAGGACAGTTATGAGTTATTGACTGTTCAACTGGGGCCCCTGAGAAGTTCAGCTGAAAGCCCTGGTGCACCTTTACTCCATCCATCCATCCATCCATCCATCCATCCATCCATCCATCCATCCATCCATTATCTTCTGCTTATTCTGAAGTCGGGTCGCGGGGGCAGCATGTTTACCAGGGAGGCCCAGACATCCACATCCACCTCTTCAGCTCTTCTAGAAGAACCACAAGGTGTTACCAGACTAATAAGTAATACCGTACTTTGTTTTTAAATTTAATGAAACACAAAACTTTAACATTTAAGGACAATTTTAACCAAATTTTCCATTTGCATTTAATCTTTAATGAATCCTAAGAAAAGATTACCATAATCTGCTCAACTGTTATTAAAGGGTACCACAGATGCAAAATTCACTTTTTAATGTTTTTTAAACTCTACTTTGGGTATTTACTTCTTTAAAAAACAGTCCTAGGGCCAAAGAAATGCACCCAGTGGTTTATTTACTCTAAGTAGATTTATTTGTATGGGATGCATACGTCTCGTTTTCAAATCCTGCGGCTTGTGACGTCACAAGCCGCAGGCACAACCCACCCCAACCTGAATCTAGCCCCTCACCTAGCAACCCCTGGTGCGGCTCAACCCACCTCTGTATAAAAGACGTGATGGTTGTTTTTCCTGATTTCATCTCATCTTTTGTTTAAATGTTCTTAATTTCATGTGTAGCTACAGCACTTTGTTGCAGCTGTCGTTGTTTTAAATGGCTTTATAAATAAAGTATAATTGTTATTTTTACGTTTTATTTCAATTTTTAGCGTATTAGCGATCGCTCCCAACGCGCAGCCGGCAGAAATAAAACGAGCAGATCACCGGCGAAGGGACCTTCTGTGGGCGGGAGCAGCTGGGAGCTGCTAGCTTTTGAGGTCCGGAGGTCCGGTCAGAGGTTGCCTCATACGGATAAATTAACTGGAGACACTCGGTGAACTTTGTGTATGTCTGGACTGGAGCAGCGATCGCTCCCAAAAGCGCCGCATGCAACGAGCAGAGCTGCGGGCGGAGGAGGAAGAGCTATCATCAGCCTCAGAGGTGGGCTAATGCTAAAAGGAGCTGCAAATGGCGGCGGCGCAGACGGCTTTCGGTAAGTTATCTTAAGCTAGCACTAACAGTAAGTCAAATGAGTAATAAAAAAGAGCTAATTTTAAAACAACAACACATTACAGATACTGGCTGTTACAGAGGGCGGAGTAAATGTAAACAGATTTTTTTAGGGCGTGGCTTTCAGAGCTCATTATCATAAACCGGTCGTTTAGAACGGAAGTCAGAAAATGCATACAGTATTTTCTGGTGTATAGGTCGCACCTGTGTATAGGTCGCATTGTCCAATTATCACCAATAGATTGGAAAAATCCCTAGATAGGTCGCACTGGTGTATAGGTCGCACCTACGTTTCTCTGCTGCAAATGTCTGCCACAGGAGCGCACAGCAAGGCTTTTAAGAAGATTAACACTTAAAAACAATTAATTGTTTGATAAAAATTATAGCAAATATATGTCTGAGCTGAACTTTTCCTTAATAAATGAACATAATTGTGAAATAAGCTGGATTTAAAAAATTGTTTCACCGAAAGTGATAACAAACCATATATAGGTCGCACCCGAGTATAGGTCGCAGGCCTTGAAAAAAAACATAAAAAGGTGCGACCTATACACCGGAAAATACGGTAACTAGAAAGGGGATATTTTATTATCTAAGAATTATTTTGTGCATTAAATTGAATGAACATGGTCTGGATAGGCCAAAGACATACCATAAAAAATTATGAAACCAATATGTGGTCTCCTTTAAGTTATAAATGTTTGGATTCTGGACACTGCCTACATAACTGGTCCAGGAGTGTATATGGAAACGAGATGACACACGAGCTGATCTGAGCTGACCCAAACTGACCTGATCCATGCCGTCACAGTGGAAAAGGGGAATACTGTAAGTGGACATTAATGAAAGGGTGATCATGTTTTGTCCATGTCTGAGTGAAAGGAAAGTCCTCAGACAGGTCATGTGATGGAACATGAGCAAATGAGAAGAAGTCCTAAAAATGATGCTGATGGATCAAAAGAGTGAAATGTGAACTCAGAGTGCACAGATGAACATCAGCTGGATGCTGAAGCCAGATGTTTGCAGATGTTCCTGCATGTAGTTTGTGAGTGGATCCAGCAGGTGGCAGCACTGAGCTGTAAATGAGCTCCAGAGCAGATGTGAAGGCAGATGTGAAGCAGCCACAGTTAGTTGTTGTGTGAACATGTTTCACACACAACACACAGGAGGTGTGGAGAGAGGAGAGCAACATCACAGCAACACGTTGCTGCTTTCAAAGCAACACTTGTGTTTGTGCTGCAACAACAACTATTAGTCATGACAGAAGATCAATGAAGTGTCTGAGCAGCTGCTGGACCATGTGACCCCGGGGTCAAACATCTGCAGCTCTTCATCTTCTTCTAGTGGCTCTTCATCACCTTTTCATTCATTTCACTTCTATTGATTTATTCACTTGATCTTGAAGGTCCAGGTGAAACTTTAACATCAAGTTCTCCAGATGTTTCAATCATTTGTCAACATCAAGTTCTCCAGATGTTTCAATCATTTGTCAACACAAACATGCGTCACAGCCACGTGCACATCCCTCACATCCCAGTGCACGTTGGGGTCTCCTGCTGCTCCACAAAGGTCTGGACCATGTGAAGACCTTGTTGGAAAACAAAGGTCTGGACCATGTGAAGACCTTGTTGGAAAGCAAAGGTCTGGACCATGTGAAGACCTTGTTGGAAAACAAAGGTCTGGACCATGTGAAGACCTTGTTGGAAAGCAAAGGTCTGGACCATGTGAAGACCTTGTTGGAAAACAAAGGTCTGGACCATGTGAAGACCTTGTTGGAAAACAAAGGTCTGGACCATGTGAAGACCTTGTTGGAAAACAAAGGTCTGGACCATGTGAAGACCTTGTTGGAAAACAAAGGTCTGGACCATGTGAAGACCTTGTTGGAAAACAAAGGTCTGGACCATGTGAAGACCTTGTTGGAAAACAAAGGTCTGGACCATGTGAAGACCTTGTTGGAAAACAAAGGTCTGGACCATGTGAAGACCTTGTTGGAAAACAAAGGTCTGGACCATGTGAAGACCTTGTTGGAAAACAAAGGTCTGGACCATGTGAAGACCTTGTTGGAAAACAAAGGTCTGGACCATGTGAAGACCTTGTTGGAAAACAAAGGTCTGGACCATGTGAAGACCTTGTTGGAAAACAAAGGTCTGGACCATGTGAAGACCTTGTTGGAAAACAAAGGTCTGGACCATGTGAAGACCTTGTTGGAAAACAAAGGTCTGGACCATGTGAAGACCTTGTTGTAAAGCAAAGGTCTGGACCATGTGAAGACCTTGTTGTAAAACAAAGGTCTGGACCATGTGAAGACCTTGTTGGAAAACAAAGGTCTGGACCATGTGAAGAGCTTGTTGGAAAACAAAGGTCTGGACCATGTAAAGACCTTGTTGGAACTTTTTTTTAAACTGTCATCTAAAGGTTCATTTCTGGTTGATTTATGGAGCATTTGAACACATGTAAACTAAGAATTTGGACTTGTAGCAGGGCACCAGCAATTTGATGTAAATTTATGTAAGATTCACAAAACTAGGTCTCAAATTAAAATGAAGATGTTTTGTTCTATTGAAAATAAATCAGTGCATTCCACTCAAATTATTACAGGAGGTCAAACTATTCCACAATCATAAGCTTTATTGTAATCAAAAGTAAAATAAAATAAAGAAATACAGCAAAATAAAACAAAAGCTTTTACATCATCAAGTATGAAATTTGATAATAAACTTTCAACATTGATTAAACCAAACAGCTTGTTGTAAAATGATTGGAAACACGATTGAATTATCAAATAAATATTTTGAACAGTAGAACTTTTGGATGAATTTGTCATTTTAGGAGATGAACTAAATGAGGATGATGCTCATGTAAAACTTGTCAAATCTTCTCTGACAAAATCAAACATCTTATTCTGCTGCTGACTCTTGTTTGGTGTCGTTTATTGGATTCATCAAATAAGTTTTAATAAACAAAACGCATCGACAACATATTTTACTCATGGAACAAACTGGAGCCTCAGAAGCATGTGGAAGAACCTTACACAGCCACAACAGCCTGGCACCTCTTCATGCTGTTCACCAGTTTGGTCACACACTACTGTGGGATGGCATCTCATTCTCTACCAACATTTGTTGCAAGTAGGGTTGGGCATCATTTGAATTTGAGCGATTCCGGTTCCGATTCTTCGTTTCGATTCCGGTTCCTTTCGATTCCCAATTCCGATTCTTTTTGTAGGCGGGGTAAAAAAAAAAAAAGACATGTCAATCCAATTCAGTTCAGTTTATTTATACTGTATAGTGCCAAGTCACAACAGAAGTTGTCTCAGGGCACTGAACAGAAACAATCAAATATAAAACCTGATGCATGCTCAATAATCCAGGTAGAAAAATCTAAAAAAGCTAAGTCTGGTCCTCTGGACATTCAAAAAACAAAACAAAACAAAAAAAATTGTAGAAACGTTTCGTCTTTCATCCGAAAGACTTCCTCAGTCTGAGCTGCTGTATTCAGCTCAGTCTTATAAATAGCACCCTCTCACAGTGGATCAACCAGTTGGCTGATGACAGCCGAAACCAGCTGCTCACATGATCAAGGAGGACCATCAGCCTAACGATGGATCGTTAGCACCCTGATGGTTGTTTGCTATTCACAGAGGGCTGAGTGATACTAGCAATAACAGCATTGTAAGTGGGGGACAGTTGAACCCGGAGGCCTCCACCTCTGTTTAATGATGGACGGTTTCTTTTCACAAAGATGGCCTCCTTTACTCCTCTCTCAAACCATTGTTCCTCTCTATCAAGGATGTGAACATCTTCATCCCTGAAAGAGTGACCGCTGGCCTGGAGATGAGTGTAGACCGCAGAGTCCTGACCTGATGATGTTGATCTTCTGTGCTGGGCCATCCTTTTGGCAAGTGGCTGTTTATCCATCCATCCATCCATCCATTTTCGTCCGCTTATCCGCTTACAGTGCAGTACCACTTCCAGAGGAGTACACCGACCCAAGAAGAAGAAGAAGACCGTTTGCAGCTCATGTGGACGAAAAAAAGCTCCTCTGCTTGGACTGACTCTGTCGGCCTCCTGGGCTGGATGTAGCTTCTGTTAGCTCTGTTTGTTTGCTGTTTGTCAGCAAGATAAGTCAAGAACCACTCAGCGAATTTTTCTGAAACTTACAGAATGGAATGGAATCACAGTGTGGACGATTACAAGTGAGTACCTTTATTAGATGTTTGAGATTAAAAAAAACGATATTTTTGTAGCATTTAGCTTCTGGTGTTAGCTTCTGTATTTGTTATAAATAGCTTCGAAACCATCCATCATCCATCCATCCATCCATCCATTTTCGTCCGCTTATCCGGGGTCGGGTCGCGGGGGTAGCAGCCTAAGTAGGGAGGCCCAGACTTCCCTCTCCCCAGCCACTTGGAGCAGCTCCTCTGGGGGAATCCCAAGGCGTTCCCAGGCCAGCCGAGAAACATAGTCCCTCCAGCGTGTCCTGGGTCTTCCTCTGGGTCTCCTCCCGGTGGGACATGCCCGGAACACCTCACCAGGGAGGCGTCCAGGAGGCATCCTAACCAGATGCCCGAGCCACCTCAACTGGCTCCTCTCGATGTGGAGAAGCAGCGGCTCTACTCCGAGTCCCTCCCGGATGACTGAGCTTCTCACCCTATCTCTAAGGGAGAGTCCAGACACCCTGCGGAGAAAACTCATTTCAGCCGCTTGTATCCGAGATCTCGTTCTTTCGGTCACAACCCAAAGCTCATGACCATAGATGAGGGTGGGAACGTAGATCGATCGGTAAATTGAGAGCTTTGCCTTTCGACTCAGCTCTCTCTTCACCACGACAGACCGGTACAGCGCCCGCTTCACTGCGGACGCTGCACCTATCCGCCTATCAATCTCACGCTCCAGTTTTCCCTCATTCGTGAACAAGATCCCGAGATACTTAAACTCCTCCACTCGGGGCTGTTTAGTTTCCCCGATATAAGACTGATCACCCTCCTGACACTGAACAGCATACACAATATTACTCTGTTTGTGCCGGGGGACTGGATCTTTGGGATGAACCAGTCTTTGTCGTAATGTATTTTGGGGTTTAAAAGCCACTGGGACGTTGTGTTTAGAGAATAAACGTCTCAATGTCTCTGAAACTCCCGCAACATACGGAATGACCACTGGTCTGGGTCTGGGTTCCTTCTTTTCACCTGGCTGGATAGAGTCCTGTTTGGGTTTCTTCTCTGCTTTCAGGAAGACCCAGTTAGGATATCCACATTTCTCTAGAGCAGTGGTTCTTAACCTTTTTTGAGGTACCGAACCCACCAGTTTCATATGCCCACTCACTGAACCCTTATTTGGCAAATATTATTATTTTTTTTCCAAATTCCAAATTCAATTTACTGGTGCACAAAATGAGCCGTGTATCAACATCACCTTGCTCAAAGAACAAAACCAACACAGTGCATGAACTCACAACAAATTACGGTATTACTTTATTCTGGCCCATAAGAGTTTCATCCCCCCAAAATATTTTTGTACTATTTTTCTAATTAAAAATAAAATAGGAATTTTTTTAGAAGAATTTACTTTTTTTTTTTTTTGTCGTTTTGAATACACAAAATACTTTTTTGGGGCCAGAGTAAAGCATTGCTAAAATTACATACCTGCAAATCAGTGTGACTTCTGCTGTTGTTTCTGGGAGACCTGTTTGGATATGCGTGGCTTCACCTTGGCAAGTGCTACTCTCATGTCATCTTCACAGCAAAGTCTGTTCCTTTTCTTCGTTTTTATGTCCAGCATCCTCGAAAAGGATTGCTCGCAAAGATATGTTGTGACAAATGGTATAAAATATTCCAGAGCTTTTATTTAAACCTCCGCGGCAGAGGCTCCGCCGAACCCCTGAGACCGACTCATCGAACCCCTGGGGTTCGATCGAACCCAGGTTAAGAACCACTGCTCTAGAGCCTGTTTTGTGTGTGATTCTCCTTCTGTCTGGCTCTGGGTGCTATTTATAGGACTGAGCTGAATACAGCATCTCAGACTGAGGAAGTCTTTCAGAGGAAAGACGAAACGTTTCTACAATTTTTTTGCTTTGTTTTGTTTTTTTGAATGTCCAGAGGACCAGACTTAGCTTTTTTAGACACATACAGGATGAAGATTAGTAGAAATGAGAGAACCAGCACTGAACACCAGAATGGACCAGTTGGCTCTAAACTAAAAGGTCCTGAACAGAAGCATCCGACACAAGAAGTGTTCAAACCATACTGGGAAAAGACAAACAAATGTTTCTTTTAATCTTTGTGGAAACTGTTTAGATCCTGTTTTCCGTGTAATCCAGGTTCCTTTTGTTTGTGTAGTGACTACGCCCCCTGGTGGTGGCTGCTGGTAAATACGTGGACATGACGTCACCAGCTCGGCCTCTTTGTTTTCCTTCGTAATGTGAGAAGAACGGGAGATATGAGGTGCGCTGGGAGAAACAGAAGGGAGGAAACTGTTATATCACGTCTTCGATTTGGACATACTGGATTAAATAAATCGTTATTTCTTGTAGGAAAACACAATACAGGAAAATGTGAGTACTGTGGTGAGGTTGAGGACATAGAACATGTGTTAATGCATTGCCAACAATACAGGATTGAAAGGGTTCACCTGTCTAACAGACTTGCTGCAATGAACATAAGATTGGATTTTAGAGACTTATTACAGAACAATTCAAAGTCTGAGAGTACCCAAGCCTTGATACATTACTTGAAACGAACTCGATTATTTGAAAGAATATAGTTTTATTTTATTTTATTTAAAAAAAAATTTTTTTTTTTGAGCGTTGATCCAGTCCATACTCCACACCAGTAGGTGGCGGTAATGCACCTTTCAGTTGTTTGCCAACCGCCAAAAAAGAATCCACTTAGAAGAAGAAGAAGAAGAAGAAGAAGAAGAAGAAGAAGAAGAAGCTACGTCTGGATTTAGCTCCGTGATTTATTTCAATTACTGATGAAAAAAGACTTCTCGTGAGTCAAATACTTTATTCTGTGATTTAGTTCCAAGCTGCTGCTGCCAGAGGCTTGTAACACTGCAGCTTCTTGTCTGTGGAGAGGAAGTTAGTTCACTCTGTTAGCATCTGTTAGCATGTGTAGCTGTTAGCATGTGTAGCTGTTAACGTCTGTAGCTGTTAACATGTGTAGCTGTTAGCATCTGTAGCTGTTAACATCTGTAGCTGTTAACATGTTAACATCTGTAGTTGTTAGCGTGTGTAGCTGTTAGCATGTGTAGCTCTTAGCATTTGTAGCTGTTAGCATGTGTAGCTGTTAGCATGTGTAGCTCTTAGCATGTTTAGCTGTTAGCATGTGTAGTTGTAGCATGTGTAGTTGTTGGCATGTGTAGCTGTTAGCATGTGTAGCTGTTAACGTCTGTAGCTGTTAACGTCTGTAGCTGTTAACATCTGTAGTTGTTAGCGTCTGTAGCTGTTAACATCTGTAGCTGTTAGCGTCTGTAGCTGTTAACATCTGTAGCTGTTAACATCTGTAGCTGTTAACATCTGTAGCTGTTAACATCTGTAGCTGTTAACGTCTGTAGTTGTTAGCGTCTGTAGCTGTTAACATCTGTAGCTGTTAACATCTGTAGCTGTTAGCATGTGTAGCTGTTAGTGTGATGCCCACTGGTGTGTGCTCACAAAAGTGGAAGAAAAAAACAAACAAACAAACATGCATTTCTTTAAATGTTTATGGGGTTCTGATAAGAAGATATTTTATTTATTGTTAACAGGGGTTAGTGACGAGGGGTGTAATAACGGTGTTTCACCAGTAGGTGGCGCATGGGGACTTTGAGCTGCCTGTTGCTCAGCCGTTTCTCATAAGCTGAGAGAAACTGGAGCAACACAGACTGCGTCTCCCTGTGCTCATTTACTTGTTGTTTTTCCAGGTGAGAATAACCTTCAAGTTCATTGTAACCAAGTACTTTCGTCATTCAATACTGTTTGCAAAATGCTTAGAGATATGTGTCAATGTGTGAAAATATATTAGAAGAGTTTGTTTTGAATAAGTAGCCAAAAGGCTGTAATGCTAGTTGGTTAGCACTGACAGTTGAGCGGCAGTTGAGCAGGCTAGTTAGGTGCAACCACTGAATTACTAATGGTAATCACTTGTAAAGTAAGTAGGGATGTATATATATGTATATATATATTCCCTGGTATGAGTATTGTACTGTTATCAGGCTGTGTGGTTTATTTATGTTCTAAACACAGTGTTGGGAAGGTTAAACTGTGATTTAATGCATTCATTTAAAGTAGTTTGAATTCAAAGATAGTTATGCCAGTTTACAATAATTGTAACATACATGCCCATGAAATATGTCACTGTGTGTGAATAAATATGCATATAAAGTGCAGTGAATTGAAGGTACATGTTGCCTGAGGGAATTGTGACAAAATATGATGTTAATGGGATTATTCCTGTTTAAAGGAACGTTAATGTTGATGTTTATGTCTATGATGGAAAATGTCTACATAGATTATATATATACAGTAAATTACTGAACTATAAATTGGGCTGTATTGACAATTAAATGAGCTGGTTTGTTCAATAAATAAGCTGAGAGAAACTGGAGCAACACAGACTGCGTCTCCCTGTGCTCATTTACTTGTTGTTTTTCCAGCATCATCTGCTGCTAACGGGTCCAAGATTCTGACACCCGTTACAGTTGTGGGGGCTCGTCCGGGATCCTACTCCCTGCCAGACCGGGACGTGGTTCCAGTGATACAGATGCTGTGGACCTCATACATTCCATCGTCCATCTCACCAGATGAGGAAGGCGTCGTACCCTGTCCACCGGTGAAGGAAGAGACAAAGAGGAAAAGGGCTCCAGGACTTTGAATAGTGTAGCCAACTACTGGGAAGAAGGAACAGCTATGGCAGATGGTGAGAGGAAAAGCTTGGTGTGGTCCATCAAGAAGGACTTGCTCAACCTACCTGCAGATGAACTGTTCCAGATTGCCAGGTCAGTGGGTCTAGTTTCGGAGGTGGAGCCACTTCGTCTTGAGTCTACAGATGAAGAGGATTGCTATGAGTACATCACCAGTTTTATGAGCAGTAAGACTTTGCTAGAGTCTGAGGACACTGGCATGGCTCATTTGTTGGAGCTAAGGGACCTTGTGGATGCAGCCCTTCAGGGTCATGCATCACAACCACCTAAAAAGTCACAGATTAAGTTGCAGAGTACAGAGATTAGAGACAAATTAAGCACACCTCTGGTTCATGAGGGCCTGATCTCATTAAGAGATCTCTCCTACCTTCATCGTAGAGAGTTTAAAATACAGGGAGGCCAAATTGGAGACCAGGGGTCAGACATTAACTACAACAATATTTGTCGCCAGATTGATGAAGGATTAAGAGATCAGTGCTGTGACACAGAAATTGTGAGGGCTGTCCTCAGAGTTATCAAACCTGGAAACTTTAAGGAGATGTTAATGAATAAGGACGATTTGACAGTAGAAGAACTTAAAGCCTTTCTACACTCCCATCTTGGTGAGCAAAGCAACACAGAGTTTTTCCAGGAGCTAATGTGTACCAAACAAAGGGACAATGAAACACCCCAACAATTCCTGTACAGAACCATTGGGCTTAAGCAAAAGATCTTATTGGCTTCAAAACATGCCGACACAGATGTTAAGTACAGCCCAAGCACAGTTCAAGACATTTTCATTCATACTGTGTACCAAGGCCTTGGGCACAAGCACGATGATGTTCGCAGAGAACTTAAACCCCTTCTAGCTAACCCTGATGTAACTGACGAAGCAATACTACGACAGATGAGGAAAATCATGAGTGATGAGAATGAAAGACAGAGACGTTTGGGGTCAGCTCCTCGCCAGAGACCCACAAATTTACACAGTGTTCAGGTGGAGGCAAATGCTGCCCAATATCCAAGTGCAAAAGAGGGTCTAAACAGAACATCACAAGCTGATGGGGTCCAACAACTAAAAGAAAAAGTTGAAAAACTCACCACGCTTGTTGAGTCATTACAAAAATTAACTCAAGAACAAGCATCTGAACAAAATAATCAGCCACAAAGACACAGCAGGGACAAGCAAAAAGGAAGACGGTATAGCTGCATTAAGTGTCTGGAGCAAAACCGTCCTGACTGTACCCATTGTTTTCATTGTGGTGAGGAAGGTCACAAAGCAGTTGGCTGCCTCCAGAAACCGACACGCCAGGGAAACTGGAGCCGGTCCCTGCCAGGGGACAGACAGTGACC
>JBBPBX010033825.1:0-33011 GCA_038048925.1 Garcialebias charrua
CTGATGGCAGCAGTCTAAAGCGGCTGTGTAGTGGGTGTGTGGGATCACCTGCCATGCAGTGGGCTTTCCGAGTGAGGCGTTTGCTGTGTAAGTCCTGCAGTGAGGGCAAGGAGGTGCCGACGATCTTCTCAGCTGCTTTCACGATGCGCTGGAGGCTCTTGCGGCAGGATGCAGTGCATGCACCAAACCACACAGTGATGCAGCTGGTCAGGACACTTTCTATGGCACCCCTGTAGAAGGTGCACATGATGGGGGTTGAAGCTCCAGCCCTTTTCAGCTTGCGGAGAAAGTAGAGGCGCTGGTGAGCCTTCTTCGCCAGTGCTGCAGTGTTCCTGCTCCAGGACAGGTCCTTTGAGACGTGCACTCCCAGGAACTTGGTGCTGTCCACTCTCTCCACTGCGGTGCTGTTGATGGTCAGAGGGGCATGTTGTGCATCCCTCTTCCTGAAGTCCACGACAATCTCCTTTGTCTTCTCCACGTTGAGAGTGAGATTGTTGTGTCCGCACCACAAGGCCAAGCGGCTCACCTCGTTCCTGTAGTCCGTCTCATCGTTGTTGCTGATGAGACCTACCACTGTTGTGTCGTCCGCAAACTTGATGAAGTGGTTGGAGCTGTACGATGGTGTGCAGTCGTGTGTTAGCAGGGTGAATAGAAGGGGGCTCAGCACACATCCTTGTGGGGCCCCTGTGTTCAATGTGATGGTGCTAGATGTGTTACTCCCGACCCGTACTGTCTGTGGTCTCCCGGTCAGGAAGTCTAGCAGCCAGTTACACATTGAGGTGTTCAGCCCCAGACTGTCCAGTTTATGGATGAGCTGTTGGGGGATGATGGTGTTGAATGCCGAGCTGAAGTCGATGAACAGCATTCTAACATAAGAGTCCTTCGTGTCCAGATGTGTGAGAGCTGTGTGGAGGGCAGAGGAGATGGCATCGTCGGTTGAGCGATTAGGTCGGTATGCAAATTGGAAGGGATCCAGGGAGGCAGGGAGGACAGATGTGATGCTTTTCATGACTAGCCGTTCAAAGCACTTCATCAGGATGGGGGTGAGTGCTACTGGGCGATAGTCATTGAGACATGCGGGCGTTGCCTTCTTTGGGACAGGGATGATGGTGGTGGCTTTGAAACAGGTGGGGACGATGGCCTGGCTCAGTGAGATGTTAAAGATGTCCGTGAAGACCGCTGCGAGTTCCCCTGCACAGTCCTTCAGCACACGACCAGGTATGTTGTCAGGACCAGAGGCCTTCCGGGCATTAATCTTGATAAATGATCGCCTTACGCTGTCTGAGGACAGCGCCAGCACCTGGCCATCAGGAGAGGGGGGGAATTTATGTGCAGGTGTGCTGTTACTTGCCTCAAACCGAGCGAAGAACTCATTCAGTTCATTCAGCGTAGAGGTTGAGCTGTCACAGGTCTGGGGGGGGGGTTGTAGTCTGTGATGGTCTGTATTCCCTGCCACAGACTGCGTGTATCCTTGCTGTCCTTGAAACGGTGAGCTATTTTCCTGGAATACTGCTCCTTGGCCTCTCTGATGCCTTGATCCAGGTTCTTTCTGGCTGCCTTCAGGCCCACCTGATCTCCCGCTTTGAAGGCAGCATTCCTGGCTTTCAGGAGTCTGTGAACCTCAGCTGTCAGCCATGGCTTCTGATTAGCCCGAACAGTGATGGTTTTGAGGTTGGTAACATCATCAATGCACTTGGCGATGTATGAACATACAGTGTCTGAGTACTCCTGGAGACATGTGTTGTTGTTTGTGGTAGCAGCTTCTTTGAACATACCCCAATCTGTGGTGTCAAAACAGTCCTGGAGTGCCTCTGAAGACCCCTCTGGCCACACTCGTATCTGCTTGCGGACTGGTTTTGTGACTTTCACCAGCGGCCTGTATGCTGGCTTTAGCATAACACAGATATGGTCAGAAGCACCAATGTGGGGGAGGGGGAGGGCTCTGTAGGCATTTTTCATGGTGGTGTAAACTTGGTCCAGTGTGTTGTTTCCTCTTGTTGCAAAGTTTATGTTTCTGTATGTTTTTGGAAATACACTCTTTAAATCTGCATGGTTGAAATCACCAGCCGTGATGAGAAAAGCATCAGGATGGGCTGTTTGTTGCTCACTGATGTGCAGATATAGTTCATTCAAAGCCTCACTTCTAACTTTGCTGTTGGAGCTTGGAGGAATATATACAGCAACAATCAAAACAGCTGTAAACTCCCTCGGTAAATAGAACGGTCTGCATTTAATAGTCATGAACTCCACTAAATGTGAGCAGTGTTTGTAGACCACCGCAGCATCCAGGCACCATGCTTTGTTGATGTAAACACAGAGCCCCCCTCCCCTTGTCTTACCTCCCTCGAGGGTTCGGTCCGCTCTGTAGCATGTTAGCTCCCCTAGCTGAACAGCATAGTCCGGAACGTTGTTGTTGAGCCACGTTTCCGTGAATACAAACACACAGCAGTCTCTCACAGTCATCAGCATGAGAGTTCATCACAGTTCATCATCAGCATGAGATCATCAGCATGGATAATCAGCAGGACAAGAGTCACATATCACCAATTAAAATAGCTGAAAGCGGAAAGTATGCGCATAAAGTTAGACTTCAAAAAACATACAGATGAAACCATCCATATGAATGGTTAGTGATAACGAAGTAAAAATTTGAGATTTAATCCTAAACTTGTCACAATTTGGACTCAGGAACTCTGACTCGAGGAGCTGAAAAATAAACCTAAACTTCATTACAAAACAAAAACTGAGGGCAGGCACAGAGAAACAGAGCGAGGCGTTTATAATTCCTGGTGACAGAAGTGAAATTGAGGAACTAAAGGAACTGGGGCTGATGAGAGAAGTGACTGCAGCTGTGACAGGTGAAACAGGAAGCAGGTGCAGATGGGCGGGGCAGGGTGACTAAACGAACAGAAACCAACTGAGGAGACGTGACCAAACCACAGAAAAAGAAAAAAACACAAAAGATCCCAAACAAAACCTACAGATCCTGAAAAAAAAAGTAATTTCCAGGTGACTGATCCACCAAGAAAAGTAAAGGATGTTGTTGTTTTGTGAAACGATTGAAATTCATCTTAAAACAGACTTCCCCATTAAACACAACTCTTTAAAAAGTGTAGAAACACAGTTTGAGTCGTGTTCTCTCCTCCGTTTCTCTTCAGTCCCCTCCCCCAGACCGGATAACTCCTCTTCTTTCCACGAAGGTGTTGGTCCAGGTCGAGGACCGGTGGGACCCGTTGTAGCCGGGGACCCGGGTGGCGTGGGGAGCCACTCCAAACGCCAGACGGCTTTCGACTGGTGAGAATGATCAATACGTCGTGTTTGGGTGATGCTACTTCATCTGAGTTTTAACTCTTCTGTCTCGTTTTTGAAAATATTTGACGCTTAAGAACACGGCCATGTTATTTAAATTAATTTAGTTTGACACTTCAGGTGATTACTTCCTGTAAGTTTCTCTAAAGTCTGTCCAGTGTTTCATTTTATTAATTGTAATAACATTTGCATTGGTCATGATTACTCTTTGTTTTTACAATGAACAAGTTTTTGGCTTAAAGTCCAACACCCACCATTTTTTCCACATTACATATCCAGTGATATATAGTAGAGATAACAAATAAATATGTTACATGGCAATCATTGAAGAGCAACACACACTGCCTGTGAAAACATAGTTTTTGAGTCAATTTCAAGCTGTTGTAGTGGCAGCTTTGGAAACAGCCCTTTCTCTTCCATGTATGGAGTGTGATGTCAGGGACCCAAAGATGGGCAGTCTCATGGAGAAAACACCCCCACCCCTGCTGAACAAGCAACCCCCACCTCCTTTCTGACTGAGGACCAAAATCATTATAGGAAGAAGAAAAAGATGCAGAAGTAGCAGGAAGTTCGGCGGCGATAGAGACACAGTGAGGGCGAGAATGAGTGATGAGATTTCAGAGATTTGTGATGGCGTGTTTGGATTTTATAGTTGGGCTGTAGTGTGACGTGTTTAGTGTTTAATTTAGTCAGTTTTAGTGTGTCGGAGTCAAAACAATGAGGGGATGTCTGAATGTGAAGATGCAGCTTCTGTTTGAGGTGAGGGATGGAGCCGAGGAGTCAGAACCTCTCAGGCAGAAGAGGTAGAGCTGAAAAAGAAAAAGCGTCTGAGACAAAGGACTGAGGACTTTGACGAGGCAATGGGAGTTCCATTATTTGTAGTAGAAGAGGAAAGAGTGCACCAAGCACCACACGCCTGCCTGTGAATACACATTCCTGCATGTGAATACACACTCCTGCCTGTGAAAACACATTCCTGCATGTGAATACACACTCTTGCCTGTGAATACACATTCCTGCCTGTGAATACACACTCCTGCCTGTGAATACACAATCCTGCCTGTGAATACACACGCCTGCCTGTGAATACACACTCCTGCCTGTGAATACACATTCCTGCCTGTGAATACACACTCCTGCCTGTGAATACACACTCCTATCTGTGAATACACAATCCTGCCTGTGAATACACACTCCTACCTGTGAATACACATCCTGCCTGTGAATACACATTCCTGCCTGTGAATACACATTCCTGCCTGTGAATACACATTCCTGCCTGTGAATACACACTCCTGCCTGTGAATACACACTCCTGCCTGTGAATACACACTCCTGCCTGTGAATACACACTCCTGCCTGTGAATACACACTCCTGCCTGTGAATACACACTCCTGCCTGTGAATACACGCTCCTGCCTGTGAATACACGCTCCTGCCTGTGAATACACACTTCTGCCTGTGAATACACAATCCTGCCTCTCAGTACACACACTCCTGCCTGTGAATACACAATCCTGCCTGTCAGTACATACACTCCTGCCTGTGAACACACAATCCTGCCTGTCAGTACATACACTCCTGCCTGTGAATACACACTCCTGCCTGTGAATACACACTCCTGCCTGTGCCTGGTCCTTGGCGTGATGTCATTGACCTTCTGTAATCACCGGCCATGTGTTTGGGTGTTTCCTTCACTGGTTTATTTGTTAAAATATTTTTTAACACTTGCGTGGCCTGAAAACATGTAACCATCATATTCTACGACAAAGATCACCTCTTAAGAGCACCTGGGACAATAATGGTGGCTGTTGGACTGTAAAAAAATACATTACATACATTACGTTTTCAGCCCTTCAGTTATATTTTAGGAGGGATTTTTTTTCTCACTGTATATTTGCAGTTTGTCACCTCACGTTTCTGCTTTACCCACAAACCTTAAAAAAAAAAAATTCCCATGATCTTGTACAAACATGAAATGTTTGCACGTGTTCTGCAGGACGGCTGCAGAGGCAATGGTCATGAATCCTCCGGAGCCGACCAAAGAGAAGGAAAAACAAGGCTTCTTCAGATCTATTAAAAAGAAAAAGAAGAAGACACAAATAGTAAGATTTTTTAATGCTCATCCATTCATCCAGAAAATGATGATTTATATGTGAGCCTTTAGCTGTTTCTGTGCACTTCCTGTGAGACTGATAACCCCCGAGGGTCCTGAAGGGTAATTCTGATTTATTATAACTTGGGTCTTTTAGGCACATTGGGCCTCATGCACGAACCGTTCGTACGCACAGATTCGTTCTTAAACTGTGCGTATGAGTGATTTAGGATCATTTGTGGCATTCAACAATGTTTTCGTATCCTAAGATTTTTTTCAGATACGAAAAATTTTTACGTGTGGTCCGGACCTGTCGTATATTTTACGAGCAGACAGTCTGCTGTTATCCAGATGGAATTTCTCTACTAATAACTTCATATTTTGTTATTTAGAAAATATTTAGAGTTTTAAAAAGTCATGCACCAGCACCACAATTGTTTTTGACAATAGGTTCTGTTTGAAGTCGAATTATAATTTTAAATGTAATAATGACTAACGGATTAAAGTATTTAAATTAAAATCAATTTGCTATCAATGCCGTTTTCTAACACTACAATATTAATATGAAGATCTCAAACTGAAACCAACTTAAATTATGAATTAATTTAAGTTTAATTTGTCTCAGTAACGCAGACTTCGGTAACGTAGACTTTACATTGACCTCCTCCTGTTGCAGTCATAGATCTCAGATAGCTCAATGAGAAGAGCGTTGCGTCGCAGTTCTGAACCTTATGGGTTCAATTCCCACATGGGACAATGTTTTTTTTCTCCTTTTAATTCATTCCAGATTTAAAAAACACAAGAAAACTATTTACAATACAACAAGAAATAAAGCATAAAGTCTTTTTAATCTGGAATGAATAAATAATCTAAAGAAAGAAGGAAAAAATAAATAGTCATACCTTGTGGGAATCGAACCCACGAGGTCTCGATAAGGTTAGGAGCACCTAACGGTGCAATGCTTTACCCAGTGAGCCACCAGTGTATATTTTAAGGTCCACATTTATTATAAACAAACATTCTTTGGCTTTAGTTGGTCATTTACTCCCATGAGTGACGCTGCTAATAAGGACAGCTTTTCTTTTCTTGATCACAGAGAGCAGAACTTCAATCTCCGCACCGGTAGAGTTCTTCTTTTTACTTTTCGCTGTCATTTTATGAACGAACACGTTTTGCCTCTGAGGCAGGAAACGTAGCCTTATATGGTGTTTCGAGGGGTGGGAATTATGTAAATAACCTCTCCGCGTGCACGCGCAGGTTGATAGAACAGGTGGAATTCATCATACGTACGCAGCTCATTTACACACTTTTCCTGAGGATAGAAGAGTTTGTTGAATCTGACGTGGCATGTTCGTACGAACGCTTCGTACGAACAAAAGTAAGAGAAATTTAGGATAAAAATACGAACATGTTCGTGCATGAGGCCCATTGTCTGCAATCATTCCTAATGACGATAATAATAATAACAGACTCTGCAGGGCTGAAAACATAATGAAATACAATCACAACAAACTTTCAGACAGTCAGATGGATCAGAAAAAAGCTCCGGCACATGTAAAGACACAATGACAATAACCGGTAAAATTATTACACAAATGTCAGGATTTCAGCTAAACTCATTTCTGCTTTTTCCCACAGTTTTATTAAAAGAAATGCCAGATGGAAATTCAAACCAGCACATGTTTAACAGGTGATAATGAGACAGAAATTATGTGATTAACTGCAAGAGCAGAAATTAATGTGGGAAATTTTCTCCGCGAGTGTAAAAGCTAACGTGACATAATAATTACTGGGCTAAATCTTTTTTCTTTCCTCCTGTAAAACATTTGTGTGAAGGTGGAAAGATTTTAATATCCTTATACATATTTTATGCACACTTTGATAACTGGACACAAGTTTACCGTTTTTATTTTCAGAGATTTTAAGAGAAAGGGTTACAAGACAGCAATCTGAATGGATGTGGTCTAAAACACTTGACAACAGTCAATGGTTGGCTCAGATGTTCATATGTTTGTCTGGAATCAGCTGTGACAGGTTTTGTGGTTCTGGGGATTAAACACAGCAGACAAAAGGTAAGTATGGTAAGCTGAGAAGGTCAAACACTGTGTGGAAAGCTGAAAGTGTATATAGATCACATGCTTTCAAGCACCTCTGGTATCTAAAAACTGCTTTAAAATAAGTTCCCAAGTCTTAAATTAGCTCCACTCGTGTATGAAAAGCACATTAACGTTCAGTTCTTTGTTATATTTCACTCAGGCAGCAGCTGATGTAAAATGTGCCGATCTGCGGGAGGTTAGTCCTGTCCTGATGCATGCTCAATAATCCAGGTGAAAAAATCTAACAAGGTTAAGTCAGGTCCTCTAGATCAGTGGTCTCCAACCTTTTTTGCACCACGGACCGGTTTAATGTCAGACTATATTTTCACAGCCCCGGGGGGAGTCTGAAGGTCCTACCCCAGAGAATTGTTGGATAAAATAGATGCCATTTCCTGCATTCTGGTGTGTTTTACGAAGGTTTATTACAGTAGATAATTAACATGAAACAAAAGATGTAAACTCATTATTTAAATGACTGCAAAGCGTTCGTAATGCAGTTAGTTGTCAGTTGCTTAATTGTCTATTATAATCATCAACATTAAAAGAAGCAAACATTTGAAATATGTACATCAGTCTGTGTGTAACGAATGAATATAATATACAAGTTTCACTTTTTGAATGGAATTACTGAACTAAATCAACTTTTTCACAATATTCTAATTTCAAGACCAGCACCTGTATTTCAAATTGACTTTTAATCACTTTATGTGTGATTTATAAATGTATTGAGTGCAGGATCATTTCTCATTTAATTAGAATATCTTGCACCGGGGTCAGCTGTGCCTCATCCTCCTCCCTGCTCTGCAGTGATTCACACATCAGTACAAAGCAGTGCAGTAACTTATGCATAGTGCAAAACTTTAATTACATTTGTGTTTTTAATCAAATTGCCCATGACTTTAACTTTTACGGGCAGAGATTTTTTTTTAAGAGCAGAAGCAGAAATGCGAATGAACAGCTCTGATGTGAATTTTAAAAAGTTCAAGACAAAACGTGCTCTGATGTGATATTAGGAAGCTTTGTTTGAAATTATAGTTTTATTTAGTTCATAGTTTTACAGTCACTCTTTGTCAGGAGGGTTGAAAAATATGCAGTGTAAACCTTCAAATGCGCAGACACGGCTGCGGGCCTCCTCCAGTCTGCTCCGGACCACGCAGCTAAATTACGCGTCTAACAGAAACTGAAACTTACCATTTGTGTATGTTGACCTGCCTCAAGAGTGAGTCATTGACAGACGTGGAGGAGATAATCCGGGGATTTTTCAAAGTAAAAGTTTTTTGTTCGTTTGTTTTTTGTTTTTCTGTGCGACCCGGTACAAATTGACCCACGGTCCGGTACCGGTCCGCAGCCCGGTGGTTGGGGACCACTGCTCTAGATGTCCAGATGACCTGACTTAACCTTGTTAGATTAAGTCCTGATGGTCTTACTGTCTTTGCTACTCCCTGGAGTGCCCGTCGCTCAGCCTTGGTGCAGCTGAAGAACCACACCAGAAGATCAAACATTAGTGCACGACCGATGGCTCAGGGAGTTTTACACTCTGTAGTTTCCTCAGGTAGTACAGGCACTGCTGGACCTTTCCTATTACAAAGGAAATGCTGATGTTCCAGGACGGAACCTCAGTCACAAGACCACAAGCTTGAATCTGCTAACCCTTTCTACCACTTCATCAATAATGTTTAATGGAGCTAAACTGACTTGCCTTGATTTCCTGAAATTTGTATTCATGAGGTGTCCAAGCCATCTATGGCAAGGAAATGTGGATTATTTTTATTTTTATGTTTGGTTTAAGGTTGTGGTCTACACACCATGGTATCAGATGTTTTACTGCCTTACTATACACAACTTCATCGCTGTATGACATAAGACCAATTAGAATGGTGTCAGCAGCAAAAAATGATAGGATTAGGCATGAAGAAGGCTGAGCAGTCGTGGGTGTATATTGAGTGCAACAGTGGGCTAAGCACACATCCCTGTGGAGTCCCGATGTTAATAATTGTAGAGGAGGAACAGAGTTTACCAACTCTGGCCCACTGAGCAACTTAACAGGAAGTCAAGAAAGTTAATTCTCAATAGTCCAGGTATCAAATCCGCTCATTCTCAATCAGTTCATCTGGACAGTTTCTTTTTAGCAGAAACGTTTCACCCTCACTCCAGAGGGCTTCCTCAGTCAGAGTAGTCCAAAGCACACTGAAGTTAACCCACCAAGTAAGCAACTTATGTGGACCAACCAGTTTGCTGTAGCCAAGATGGTTTCTGGGGGCGTGTCCCTCGTCGACTCCTCCCAGGCAGGCAGACATGTCCAAAGTGGTTCAAGACAAGAAAGTTAATTCTCAATAGTCCAGGTATCAAATCCGCTCATTCTCAATCAGTTCATCTGGACAGTTTCTTTTTAGCAGAAACGTTTCACCCTCACTCCAGAGGGCTTCCTCAGTCAGAGTAGTCCAAAGCACACTGAAGTTAACCCACCAAGTAAGCAACTTATGTGGACCAACCAGTTTGCTGTAGCCAAGATGGTTTCTGGGGGCGTGTCCCTCGTCGACTCCTCCCAGGCAGGCAGACATGTCCAAAGTGGTTCAAGACAAGAAAGTTAATTCTCAATAGTCCAGGTATCAAATCCGCTCATTCTCAATCAGTTCCATACCTGTCAAGTTTTGGATTTAAAAATAAGGGAAATTTTCTGCCGGGTACGCCGAGCCATCCCACTAGCCCAGGGATCTGCAACCTTTATGATCAAAAGAGCCATTTCTGCCCCTTTGTTCACTAAATTAAACGTTTCCGGAGCCACAATACCTGCTACAACTGGGATTCTCAACTGGTGGCCCACAGACCACTTTAAGTTTGTTAAAGGACAATTTTCTGACCTGTAGTTTTCTGGCCATTGTAAAGCTGAAAATATCTAATGATTTGTTGATATTTTTATATTTTAGACTAAAAAAGACCAGATTATCATAAAGAAGGAAAAATAATGTGATCTTTCCCAATTAAAAAATAAAATAATGAACTATGCAGGTCTAGGTAAATTATTTTAATTGTGGAAAAATTAAATATCCTACTTCGAATAAATAAAGTTAACTTATGTTTTACTCCTTCTATTAGTTCTAGTATTCACACATTTGCAAAGGAAATGACAGGAAAAACTGCTAAAACTAGCCCTTTTTGTTGTTATAAGAACAAATAAAATTCAGTTTAAAGTTAGTTTTGATCAAAGCTTGGAAGAGCCACTGCTGAGGGACCAAAGAGCCGCATGTGGCTCCAGAGCCGCAGGTTGCAGACCCCTGCACTAGCCCAACCAAAGTCCAGAACCCCTTACATTTTAAGACAGGTTTACAAGAAATCTAAAATAACTACCTATCAGCCTCTTTCAAACCAGTTATGTGATCACAATCTGACAGGCTTACCTTTGTGCTTGACGGATTTTTCATGCTGACGGACATCGTTCCTTCCCCCATGAGAGAGAGACACTAAAGTCGCGGTTACAAATCTTAAAAAACGAGTAATAAACTTTAGGAAAGTAAATTCGCTGTCCCATTTTTCAAAATATTTACACGAAGTCTTAACTTTTTTGGCAGGTACGCGTTCTCTCTCGTTACTTCTCGTTACATCCATCTGTGTTTTTCCGGGTTTGTTCCTGACCGCGCCAGCACTAACATCGCGAGAACTGCCACCGAGGCGACTGCAGGTGGCAGTTCTCGCGAGACTAGTGACAGAGGCACCGGAATGTTTTTTTTTTTTTTTTAATAATATTATAATACGGGAGATTTCCGGGAAAATAATAATTCGGGATCACGACGGGAAAGAGGGGTAAAATACGGTAGTTTCCCGGCCAAAACGGGAGACTTGACAGATATGATCAGTTCATCTGGACAGTTTCTTTTTAGCAGAAACGTTTCACCCTCACTCCAGAGGGCTTCCTCAGTCAGAGTAGTCCAAAGCACACTGAAGTTAACCCACCAAGTAAGCAACTTATGTGGACCAACCAGTTTGCTGTAGCCAAGATGGTTTCTGGGGGCGTGTCCCTCGTCGACTCCTCCCAGGCAGGCAGACATGTCCAAAGTGGTTCAAGACAAGAAAGTTAATTCTCAATAGTCCAGGTATCAAATCCGCTCATTCTCAATCAGTTCATCTGGACAGTTTCTTTTTAGCAGAAACGTTTCACCCTCACTCCAGAGGGCTTCCTCAGTCAGAGTAGTCCAAAGCACACTGAAGTTAACCCACCAAGTAAGCAACTTATGTGGACCAACCAGTTTGCTGTAGCCAAGATGGTTTCTGGGGGCGTGTCCCTCGTCGACTCCTCCCAGGCAGGCAGACATGTCCAAAGTGGTTCAAGACAAGAAAGTTAATTCTCAATAGTCCAGGTATCAAATCCGCTCATTCTCAATCAGTTCATCTGGACAGTTTCTTTTTAGCAGAAACGTTTCACCCTCACTCCAGAGGGCTTCCTCAGTCAGAGTAGTCCAAAGCACACTGAAGTTAACCCACCAAGTAAGCAACTTATGTGGACCAACCAGTTTGCTGTAGCCAAGATGGTTTCTGGGGGCGTGTCCCTCGTCGACTCCTCCCAGGCAGGCAGACATGTCCAAAGTGGTTCAAGACAAGAAAGTTAATTCTCAATAGTCCAGGTATCAAATCCGCTCATTCTCAATCAGTTCATCTGGACAGTTTCTTTTTAGCAGAAACGTTTCACCCTCACTCCAGAGGGCTTCCTCAGTCAGAGTAGTCCAAAGCACACTGAAGTTAACAGGAAGTCATGTTGCAAAGAGTGGTGTTTAATCCCAGAGAGACCCTTTTTGACACTAGTTTTCTCGTTGTAATTGTATTAGCTGAACTGAAATCTACAAAAGGATCCTTACACGTGTGTTTTAATGCTCTAGATCATATGTGTCAAACGCAAGGGCCGGGGGGCCAAATGGGGCCCTCGTTGATATTTTATCTGGCCCCCAAGATGTTATTTTAAATGTAAAATACTTTTATCACTTTAATTTTTTTTTCAGTAATCTTTGATTATGATGTCAAAAGTGCAACAGAGAACATCAAATGAGACCAATCAAACTCTTGTTGAGAAACCTGCAACCAAGAAAAGATGTTTGGTATCTGATTTGTAGATTCTGAAACCGGCCCTTGGTTTGAAAAAGGTTTTTAATTTTGGCCCCCTTTTGTAAGTGAGTTTGACACCTCTGCTCTAGATGTTTTGTGAGGAAAATAAATCAAATCTGTACCAAACCTTGAGTCAGACGTATCTTTATATCCCTATTGTGTTTTTAAAACTAGCCTAAACTACTGAAATGAGCTGTTGGGTGAAAATGCTGAGTAAATAATTATGTGTTGAAGAATTAATTGTTAATTGGTCAAGTTAAAACAAGTCGAACATCATCTAAAGCCAGCAAAACCATAACTAAATGATACAACAAACTCAACAGTAAAAGGAGCATTGAAGACAAACAAAGCAGCTGAAGCTCATTTCAAAGAGGACAATATTTTTTTAAGGAACTGAATGAATTTGTAACGTTAAATAATTCAAGAACTATAAAAAAAAGTGCAAGGCTTAAATTTATATCACCTACTATCACATTAATGTTACTGACCCAAACATTTTAATGTATAAATTACAAAATTAACATATGATTATTGTTTTCACTTGCTTTTATTTTTTCATGTAATAACTGAGCCACTGTTTCTCTGTTTTATTCGTGCTAAGTTTCTGTTCCTTTTAGGGCTGTGGACCAGCTTCTGCCGTCATTTTTATTTTGTTTTATATTCTCTGTCTGTGTCAGCAGTTTGTGTTGAAAGTTGTGGCTCTGCATCTTCTGCTCCACAGACCGACGTGGAGGACGGCAGGAATCCCACCATCAAGAAAAGCCTTTTCCCTCTTTTTAGCTCTAAGAACAGCTTAAAGCACAACTCGGCTGTCAAAGTCCTGCCGGTAGTGGCCTCCCCTCTGGTCCAGCACCAGCCCGCTGCTCCCTACCCTGCCTCACCAGTAATTCAACTCTCCAGCTGCATGGCGAGCTGCTTCGGCATCCTCTCAGATCCGCTTTGCTTGCGTGGATTTCAGCTGTTTCACGAGCTGAAACTGCCAGCGTCTTGTGCTTCCATTTGTCGTGCTGAATGCAGACTCAGTCGCCTCACGTTGCATCGCAAGGCGCTGATTTCATGCTGCACTGTGTCCCGTTTGTGACGCCTACATGTCCGCATCAGCCTGACGGCCATTAAAACTAACACTCAGATAGAAACTTCAGCTTTTGATTAATCCTAACTGGGAAAAAAATAAAAGCTAAACACTTGTTCTGATCCAAAATGAAGAAGGTTTGGAATTTTTGTCAGAATTGATGCAGGAACCAAGTTCGCCTCTAATTAAATCTACATGTACTTACTAACATTTCTACGGCTTGATACTCGTGACAAACTGCTGAAAGATGAATAACTTGAACCAAAATATGAGTAAAAATGGCTCTACGTGTCAGATAAACATGAATAACTTTCTGTTTCTTTCGATTTAAAGACGGCGTAAAGTTAAAACGAAACCAGAGTAAATTAAAAAGTAGGATTTCTGAAGGAATGCATAACAACCACCATTTCACATGCCAAAGATTTAAACTATTACAGGTCCCTCTTGTAAATGAGTCCTCGAAGCTCAATGAGATTAACCTGACTAAATAAAGGTTGAATGAATCAATTACCCCTCAGCGCATGTATTGCTGATGACTCTCAGCTACTACCAGGCCCAGTTTGAGCTCAAAAACTGTAAAAATTGGCCTTTTTCCTGTTGGTTAAAGTGAATTAACCATCTTTAATTGAGTTCATGCAAAACATTCACGAGTTGGAGATATTTTCTGAGAGCTTCATTCAATTCTGTCCAGTGGTTCATGAGATATTTTGCTAACAGGCAGACAAACACACAGATACAGTCTCATTACATCAGGCTCCTCAGAAATGAGCTCCGAAAGAAACTTCACCCAGACGAAAGTTTCTGTCCACAAAATATCAAATAAAGCCTAAATGACGACTAAAAGGTCAAATCAGCGTTTATTTTGATGCATTCCTTTGATCGGCAGTAAATCTGATTTGTTCTCGTTTTAATTTATTTTATATTAAACTTGTTTTTGTTTGTTTATCTAAGAGTATTAACACATGAAATGATACAGAAGCCTAACCGAGCCGAACGTTTTGACTGATGAGTAGCTAAAAGAAGGCGAAGGCCGGCTGAGTGTTCCTGCCGTTATTCGTTGGGACGATTTCGTTTTTAATCTTGTTTTAAAATGTTTGTGGAGCCGTTTTTTTTTTTTCATGCAGAAATCCATTCCTAATAATGAATAATTATTAATCATCCTCATCGCTGACGTGTTCTGCAGCAGGTCTGCATGTTTGAGACAAGAACGAAGAAAGTACTTTTTTAAATTTGAAAAAGAATGAAGAATGAGATGGTTGAAAATAATATTTCTGTGTTGATCAGGTCAGTGGAAACGGACAGGAACACCTGTCCCTCCAGAGGAGCTCCAACGTGTCCTCTCACCACAGCAGCCGGCGGAAAAACCGCGAGCGATCCAGAGACAGGGACCGAGACCAGAGCAGGGACAGGGAGAACAAAAGAGAGAGGGAGAGGGGGAGGGACAGGGACAGAGTCTCTGACTGGCCCACGGACAAACAGGTGGACTCTCACTCCCAGGTACCTGCTTACTTTTAAAAGTCAAGCCTTCATGCCCTGATGCATGCTCAATAATCCAGGTGGAAAAATCTAAAAAGGCTAAGTCTGGTCCTCTGGACATTCAAAAAACAAACAAAAAAGTAGAAACGTTTCGTCTTTCGTCCGAAACTGAGGAAGTCTTTCGGACGAAAGACGAAACGTTTCTACTTTTTTTGTTTTGTTTTGTTTTTTGAATGTCCAGAGGATCAGACCAGTGGTGTAGTCTATGTGATACTCAGGCATACGGAGTATACCCACTAGAAAAGCTAAGAATTTCAGTATACCCACTTAAAAGTGCCCAATGACACATGACTTATCATTAGACACGTGTCATCGATACGTTAAACGGCAGTTGAACGCTTCCGAAACAATCTAACGGTATGCAACGCTGTGCTTTGATACTGTTGCATAAATTCTCTAACATGATTTTAATACAAAGCCAACTGTTGTACAATGTTTGTTGTTCATTTATTCATATATAAACATAAGAAAAAAATTGGAAATGTTCAATACGCTTAAAAATCAAAATATATTAACGATTACATTGTACTAACCAGTGTACTTTGGTTTCCAAGCACAGTACATTATGCCCACTACAAAAATGTAGACTACATCACTGGATCAGACCTACCGTATTTTCCGGAATATAAGTTGCGGCTTTTTGTCTATTTTGCATGCCCTGCGACCTATATTTAGCATGCAACCTATTTATGGCTCTTACAATAACAAATATATATTTTTCAGGTGTTTATCCTGCTAAAATTAAAATACCGGTACATGCAGGTCTGTTCGTTGCTATAGGACGTGAAGTAGGTGCGACATATATTTAGGTGCGACCCGGTTATGGATTTTTCCAAGTTTTTGGCAATAATTGGCCAAAGCGACCTATATTCCGGTGCGACCTATATTCCAGAAAACACGGTAGCTTTTTTAGATCAAGCCTTCATGGTTTGTTTGTTTGTTTGTTTGTTTGTTTGATGTTTGTTTGTTTGATGTTTATTTGTTTGCTTGATGTTTATTTGTTTTGATGATTGTTTGTGTCATGAAATAAACAATAAACATGTTTCCTTGCTGTAATCTTCCCTCCTCCAGAGCCAACCTCTGAAGTCCCTCCGCCGGCTCCTCCACCTGTCCCCGTCCTCCTCCAACCAGGGACAGCCTCCTCCTCCAGACCTGCGCTTCCAAGCCCCACTCCCCAACCCGCCCCAGTCCTCCAAACCGGGTTACCCCGAGAGCCGGGGCCACACGGAGAGCCGGGGCCACACGGAGAGCCGGGGCCACTCGGGGGTCAGCGGCTCAGGCCAGCCCAAGAACCGCAAGGCCAGCTACCCCTTACCGGGACAGATTGAGTCCAGCTGGCACGTGTCGGGTTTACAGCGGGGGGAGGGGGCTCAGTTCACCCCCGAACAGCTGGGCATCAAACCGGGTCAGAACGGACCAACCTTTACCCGGGCCTCCCGCTCCAGGATGCCAAATCTCAACGACCTGAAGGAGACGGCTCTGTAACCGGTCCTGAGCGGCTCCGTCCTGCAAGGCCCTGGAATAAAACTTCACCGAGGAGACGGTGTGTCAAGTTCTCCGCCTGTTTCCTGTCGATTCCTGTGAAATGCACAGAGACTGGAGAGGCCAAACACCAGGACCAGTGTGAGGGAGGACCTGGACTCTGGTCCTGCATCAGGAGACTCGGCCTCTCTGCTGCCCCCTTCCTGCTCACACTGCGCTACTGCAACGACGGTGGCCTCCGAACTCCAAGGGTTTTCAAACTATTTGATAACGAAACAAAAGATTTATATAATTATTTATTAAATATTTTATGTTTTAAATTCAAGGATATAAGCTATAAATGACAGCATGTAGGGAATATTGTAGGATAATTTTGGATTAAACGTGTAATCGCAAGAGCTTTAGTTTCGACACAGAGATAATAGATATTTACGTGTTAATATAATATGTTGAGAAGAGTATTTAATAACGATGAATGTCCCTTTTTTTTTGGTTCTATATGATGTTTTAACATAGTTTTCTTTATGTTTTGTTATTTTGACATCCCATTGGTTTTATCTGACTAGAAGAAATCTTGACGACGACGTCGTGGTAGAAGTCTCTCCATCTTCTTCACCACGTCGGTTCTGGGACAGATCTGGGCTTCACATCCAATTGTTGTCAGAAAACTTTAGGCCACGTTTCTGGTGTCACTTTTTTTCAATGTTAACCCTTTCATCAGTTTTTGTAATTTTTTAAATCTGTGATAACAGCTCCACGCTGCCATTTTTGAGTTTTTCTGGAAGCATCCGGAGCGAGTCGGGCCTCTGAGAGGATGTTCAGCGTTGAAGGTGTGCCTCAGTTCCAGAGCGTCAAAGGATGAGTCTGGCTTTATTTATTCTTCTTCTTCAGAAATTTTGGACATGATGGTCTCAGAAAAAAATATTTTTTATTCTCTGAGTGTTTCTGAACTGTTCTCGTTATTCAGATCCGTTTTGGCTCCGCACATTTTTCAGCTCGTAGCTCATTCCTCAGTTTTTGTTCTACTTCAGTCTCAAAACGTTCGGCTCTTTCAAGAAATTCCTGCTGGGACTTTTGGCTTTTCTTCAGTTTTTTTTACTTTTTTGAATATTTAACTTTGTCGGCCATGTTTTTTTCTCATAGAAAAAGAGTGGCGTTCTTTTCACGTCCTTCAAACCCTTTAGCTGTTTACGTTTACTGCTCATTTCAGCTGTTTTCACTCTCTTTGTGCTAGTTTCAGCTTCCTTCAGCTCTGATTTTTTTCAGCTAAATTCAGCATCTTTCTGCTTTTTCAGTCAGTGTTTTCAATGTTTTTTTTTTCTGCTAATTTGACCCTTTTTTGTTGTTGTCTTGTTTTCTTTCATTTGTGTTTTATACTCTTTTCAGCCCCTTTCTGCTAATTTCAGCTTCTTATTTTTTTTATTCCCCCGTTCTTTTTTTTGGGATAATTTCAGATTTTTTAAATTTATCCAGCCTCGCTTCCTATTTCAGCTTATTCTGCTCCTTCCTGCTACATTTCAACTCATTTCAGCTGTTTTTCTGCTGCTTTCTGATTTTATTTCAGCACACGTCAGCTGTTCAAATTCAGCTCACAGTTCAGCGATGAGACCTTTTCAGCAGCTTCGTTCAGCATTTAAGCGTTCACGCTGCGTCGTCACAGGAAGTGAAATTTCTCTGCTTCGTTCGTTCTCATCGACTTCCTGAAAACAGATTTAAAGCTGAAGAAGTTTGTTTGGAACTTTTCAAACTCTTAGGAGCTAAAAATGCATTCATCGTGTTTACATTTTTAACACATACTTGTTTATGTTTTTGTCTTTAAGTCTGCTCACCTCACCTCTGCAGATAAAAAAAAAAGTGAACTTCCTGCAGGAATGCTTGTCACCCGCCACATTTTATTCCTTAGTTTTAAGCTAAAACCATCCGACGTTGGACGGCAGGATCTGTCAGCTCTCAGAGTACGTGTTGAGGACGACTCTCAGCTACTACCACAATACTTCTTAGCTCAGCATCCGCTTGCTGTGGTGGCCATCTTGAATCTGGCTGACTCCAAAAGTCAAGCAGATGCTATTTTTCCCTGAAGTCATTCAAATTCAGCCACTTCCTTCTGAGGTATTTTTATAAGAGACAGTCATTTACATGCCTTTCAAGCTGCCATGCTAATAAAAGTCAAAGCATTAAGTTGGGTCTGGTTTTGACGATACAAACCAAGAAGACCAGACTTATTCTGTAACGTTTGTTTACATTCCAGCGTCTGCGCCATCATGTCATCTTTTTTATTTTTTTGGTAAACATCATTTTCTAAATGAGATTTTTGTTTTTTTACTCATTGTCAGCAGTCACGATCAGGGACGACTGTTTCTTTAAGCGTTTACTTGTCATGTGGGTGATCTAAAAGTTTAACAGTATTTGTGGCCTCGGCTAGAAATAGAATTTGGACTGATTAAAAAAATAATAATAAATAAAAAGATCTGACTGAAAGCAATAACCAGACTCAAAAGGACCCAAAGCACAGAGGATTTCCTGAAAAAACAAACAAAAAAAAAACAACTGAAAAGCATAAGAAGAGTGTGTCCATAACATCTGATTTGTCCCTGATTATGACTCAGAACACGCGTGTTCATAAAAACACCGACTGCCACGTCTGATGCTCGGATCCTTCATGATGACGACGCTTGCCTTGTTAGAGACCCGAAGCCTTACGCTCAGCTGGACATGAAACAGAGGCTTCCACACACACACACACACACACTGCAAAACAAGACGACAACTTGTTGTTGAATGTGATTCCAGACTCCAACATTGTTTCTTTTCTCATTGAGCGGCCCCCCCTCCTGCCGGGGTGTAAATAGAAACTGCAGAGTGTGTCTGCACTGACCACAGTTTAAATATGACCAGGTCTCATAATAAACGCCACCTGGACACTTTTGAACGTCTCGTATGATTTGTTGTACGGAAGCGACATGAAAACAAGAATAAAACAACGCAACACAACACACAACTAGATTTAATCAAAGGAACGGTTCAAGATACAATAAAGAGCACAGCACCCAAAGCATCATGGGAAAATGAACAGGAAACAAAGACCAGAAGCTAAAACATGAAAACAGGATCAGTAGCATGATCCAACCAAGGACTAACACCCAATATGCATCAGCTATGTACTTGTTATGTACCCGGTAAGTACTGGTCTGTACTGCAGCTGGTACTCGTACCTGGTACAACCCGTGTGGGCCGGATGCAGTGTTCACTCTAACATTTTCTTTATTAAATAATGATTCAGAGGAATCCGAGCCTGGTGAAGACCAGATCAGGTTTATGGACCTTTTCACAGTCACTAATGCTCAAAGTCAGTATTTTGCAATGCACTGTGGTCTAGATAGATTCATGCCTACTTCTGGTTCTTTAGATCAAAGTTTATTTGTACTCATTACAATCTCTTTAACAGATGAAAAATTCTTAGAAATTTTCCTCCAGTTTCATCTTTGTTTTCACTTTTTAATCAACAGTTGGCGTGGATGGATCCACTCTGTCCAAACCAGCAGTGTCCAATGTGCGGCCCGAGGGCCATTTGGGGCCCTTGCAGTGATATTGTGCGGCCACTGAATGCAACTTAGGAATGGTATGATTGTGGCTCGCAGGCTTAAAGAAGTTGATGCATCATCATCAGCTTTATTTATAAAGCGCTTTAACACAGCCACAGCTGAAACAAAGTGCTGGACATTAGATACAAACAAGATAAGAGAAAGCATAAAAACAGAGCTACAAAACTAACACACAGTGAACTAAAAATTTGCAGATGTAAACCTGCAAATTTTATGGTGATACTTTTTAAATACAGGTAGTCCTCGACTTACGACGGCCTCGAGTTACGACGTTTCGGGGTTACGACACGCATCTCCATTTAAAAAAATAATTTATTATTATTTTGATTTTTTTGATTTTGAAGCCGATCTACGCAGTTTCCGGAAGTTTCTGGTTTCCCGTTTTGCTAGCTACAGAGGCTACAGCTGCCTGTACTCTCTAAAAAAGCTAAGTCTGGTCCTCTGGACATTCAAAAAACAAAACTTGTTGGAGCCAGATGGACAGGCAGAAACAGGCAGCAGCTGTGGAAAAGTAGCTGTTTCATGGATGACGGTTTTACAACGTAAATGAATGGAGAATCCGGAGGAGGGAGGGACAAACGGAGGGAATGGCTTCACCAGCAGTCCAGAGTAGGAAATTAACTCTTTTTTCCCTTCATTATGGCTCTGAAATGTATGTTTTTTGATAATTATGTAGGGTACTCTGTTAGGATAGGCTAAGTGCTTGATAAAATACAGTACTGTACGTATAAGGATCAGTTTGGACGTATGTTTTGAGTTACGTCGAAATTCGAGTTACGACGTATAGCGTAGGAACGGATCTCCGTCGTAACTAGAGGACTACCTGTATATTTTTTAGGTTTAACAGTAAAACAGACAAATTTTTATTTTCTCAAAATAAGCTCAAACCTTTGGTTATAATTAAAACTTTTTTTTTAATTTCATGCTACAAATCATAGATAATCATTCACAAAACTTAGCTAAATGTGTTTTTTTTTTACTGCAGTTGATTTATTAATCGACGGAGGGTAAATGGACATTTCTAAAGGAATATTAAGTGTTATCATCAGCATACAAGTTGATTAGTGTCCCTTTAAATCTTTTATGAATCCGTTGTGAGTGACAGATGGATGATTTTTCAGAACGTTGATCAACCTTTTGGGCCGTCTATGGTCCAAATGGGTGATCAACCTCATTTTAAAAGAACAGTTAATTCAAATCACTGTTCGGCTCCAGAGAAATGAATTTTCCAAGCACAAGAAAACAACAAACAGTAAACCCAACAAATAAAATAAATTGAATCCTTTTAAAAAATAAAATAAAGGGTGATGTTTAAGAGGCTTCTGATGTTTTGGATCTACAACGATTTGGAACTTTTTCTCCAACTAAATTAATAAACTATTGACTTATCCAAAAAATATTGTTCATGTTGTTCAATTTTGTTTTTAATCACGAAAAATGACTTTTTTTTTTTATCTTAATTTCTATTTTTCGTTTTTCATCTAGTCGTTTATTTAGCCCACACATGATAAAGTTTGGACACCCCTAGTGTAAACAAAGTTCATATCTTCGTGTTTCAGCTGCTCTGCTGTCGTCCAGACACCAGCAACACTACAGGTTGAGGACATTTAGCTAAAATACCAGCAGAACAAACGTTTAAAAGTCTATCCCTAATCCAGGGGGTCTGCAACCTGCGGCTCTGGAGCCACATGCGGCTCTTTGGTCCCTCAACAGTGGCTCTTTCAAGCTTTGATCAAAACTAACTTTAAACTGAATTTTATTTGTTCTTTTAACAACAAAAAGGGCTAGTTTTAGCAGTTTTTCTTGTCATTTCCTTTGCAAAGGTGTGAATACTATATAGAACGAGTAAAACATACGTTAACTTTATTTATTCGAAGTAGGATATTTAATTTTCCCACAATTAAAATAATTTACCGCCTGCATAGTTCATTGTTTTTTTGTTTTTAATTGGGAAAGAACACATTATTTTCCTTCTTTACGATAATTTTGTCTTTTTTTTGTCTTAAAATGTAAAAATATCAACAAATCATTAGATATTTTCAGCTTTACAATGGTCAGAAAACTAGCGGTCAGAAAATTGTCCTATAACAAACTTAAAGTGGTCCATGGGCCACCAGTTGAGCATCCCAGTTGTAGCAGGTATTGTGGCTCCGGACATGTTTAATTTAGTAATTTAATTTCCTGCGGGATCAATGAAGTTCTATCTTATCAAAATTGAGTGTAAAGAGCCAAAACACTGGAGTTGAACGCAGACCTTGAAGACAGGAAGTAGCTTTGAATGTGTTTGGACAGTTTACTCATCATGAGCGTTGGTGTCTGTGAGCAGGTCCTGAAACCTGAAGACGGGGCGGATGCACGTGCTGTGATGAGTTCAGGAACTTCAGGGTGATGTAGGATAAAACATGAGATGATGATGATCAGGAACATTTGTGGATTATTTTTAGCTCCAGTTCATTGTAGTCGAGTCCTCCTGTTCCCCGTTACAAAGAACTGAAAACTTCTTCAGAAGTTGTCGGTAAATGTGTTTAGAAATCAAACAGAATTAAATTAAACAAGACTTTGGAGAGAAAAAAAGCTGTTTAGATGCATCAATGAGATTTAGCCGAGGGAGCCCAACGTGTTGGATTTAGTAAAATATCACAAATGTTTCTAAATTGCTCTTCATAAAACCTGTGGCCACGGCCTCCATTGCAACGCCTTCCCTTCGAATTATTGCTTTGAGTTGATGCAAACGGAGCGATCTGTTGAGAAAGTGTTCAATGAAAGCGTCAGCGGGAGGCTAGCCTGGTTAAAACCACACCCTGTCCTTCACTTCGCTTCAGACTAGGGTCTGGACTTTCTCCATAGAGAAACGATTTCTCCTGGAGATTTTTGAATGGACCAATCAGAGAACAGAAGGCGGAGTTTTGTTAGTTTAGCCTGGCGAGGTCCAGGCTATTCAGATAAATACAGGAAACCCCCGACCTACGACCCCATCGACCTGCGAACCACGGGACCTACGAACATATCATATTTAATAAAAATATGAAATTACTGTATTAAAAAAAAAAAAAATTTTTTTTTTTTTTTTTTGTGTTTTTGTGTTTAAATGTTCTTAATTTCATGTTCTGGTTGTTTTAAAGGCTTTATAAATAATAATTATGATAAAAAAGATCATTTCTGATCATTTTTGAGCAATTTCTGAGCATTCTTGGGCAACAGGAAGTAGGTCTTCAGTTTACACGGTCACAAATTAATGTAGAACACCGGACGGCGGACGCCATTTTAGGTTCAGTCACTGGGGTCTCCGGTCACAGAACACCGGACGCCATTTTAGGTTAGCTGCCCGGGAGCCAGCCGAAGACTGGTGACCAGGATGGCTTCATATGGATTAATTACGAGCTGGAAACGTCTCTGTGAACTTTGTGGATGTCTCAGGCAGTAGCGGATTTATCGCCGATCGTGCCAGGCCGCCGTGCGAACACCTCCGGCCGGCCTGGCTACACCTCCGGCCTGGCTAGCTCCAGAAGCTAACACGGGAGCTAACACGGTAGCCGGCCGAAGACTGGTGACCAGGATGGCTTCATATGGATTAATTACGAGCTGGAAACGTCTCTGTGAGCTCTGTGGACGTCTCAGGCTGGAGCAGGAGCTACAGATTGATCGCGCCGCCGCTCCAACACCAGCTCATGGCTTGGCTAGCAGAAGCTAGCCAGCTAGCTAACAGGTCTGGAGCAGCTGCGGTGGTTCACTGGCCGGCCGCCGCGCTGCTCGGCCCCGACAACAATCAACGCATGGCAACCTAAGATGTCGGCTTTGACCATCTCAAAGTAAGAAAATATATTTTTATTTATTCTGTAAATGTGAATAGCAATGTTTAACATTACAGTACACTACTGTACATTTAATGTGTGTGCGCGCTCCGTTAGCATGATAAATAAAGGTTGAATGAATGAATGAATGAATAATTTTTTTTTTTAATATAATTTTCACCCCCTACCTACGAACGGATCGAGCTGCGAACGGTTCTTAGGTCCCAAACTCGTTCGTAGGTCGGGGGTTCCCTGTAGCTCAGAAACCACTCGGTGGATATTTTTTTTGCTACCAGTGTGTAATTATATGTCTTTAATTTACTGACTGTTGGCCTGGATGAAACATTTGAGATAAAATTCGATTTTTTATCATTTATTTTCGTAGCGCACCCGAGGCTGTTTGGAAAATGTCAAACCGAAACTATTTAAATCCAGCAGATTTGACCATTTCGTGAATTGATTTAGGAACTGTTAAGCTCAGGAACACTTCTGATATAACGTCAGCTAAGAAATATATTTTTTATCAGCAGAGAAATAATAGTTTTTTACCTTGTTTTATTGAAAATTCCTTCGTGGCGGCAGCCATTTTGAATGACGACGTCAGTCGACATCGTTCAAAACTCCGCCTTCTGCTCTCTGATTGCTCAGGAACACTTCTGATATAACGTCAGCTAAGAAATATATTTTTCTCAGCAGAGAAATAATAGTTTTTTACCTTGTTTTATTGAAAATTCCTTCGTGGCGGCAGCCATTTTGAATGACGACGTCAGTCGACGTCGTTCAAAACTCCGCCTTCTGTTCTCTGATTGGTCCGAACAAAAATCTACCGGAGAAATCCTTGTGGATGGGGGAAGTCCCCAGTGAAGGGAAATGAGAATTGAGCGGAGCTGTGCAGGAAGGCGAGGGCCAGGCTAGCGGGAGGCCGCCTCAGCTCAGACAATGCAGCGATGGCTGAATGGACGTACACACCAAACGCATCTCATTCAACAGGAGCATGTCACTTGTTCGGGAAAGAGATTGGGGTTGAGGAGTTTAGGATGACGAGGATCCATCGGACACGTTGAGGGGAGCAGGCTGTGAGGAGGGGAGGCTCTGGAGGGAGATCAGGAGCATTTCTTCATGCAGATCAGCAGCTCCAGGCGCAGGGCGATGCGGGTGTGCCAGCCCAGAGGGAGGATGCGGATGTAACGGGCCACGATGGGCGGCCGCAGGAGGTTCTGGACCGAAGACGAGCGGTCGGAGTTTCCATAAAACACCTGAGGAGGAACAGGAAGGAGACGTCAGGGGGACGGACGTGATGACTTTGAAACTGCTGGTAAAATTCAGCCCTGGAGCTCTGCAGCTCAGACTAATGTCCTCTGTCCTCACTCTGTCTTCACTCTGTCTTCACTCTGTCTTCACTCTGTCCTCACTTTGTCCTCACTTTGTCCTCACTCTGTCCTCACTCTGTCTTCACTCTGTCCTCACTCTGTCCTCACTCTGTCCTCACTCTGTCTTCACTCTGTCCTCACTTTGTCCTCACTCTGTCCTCACTCTGTCCTCACTCTGTCCTCACTCTGTCCTCACTCTGTCCTCACTTTGTCCTCACTCTGTCCTCACTTTGTCCTCACTCTGTCCTCACTCTGTCCTCACTCTGTCCTCACTCTGTCCTCACTTTGTCCTCACTCTGTCCTCACTCTGTCCTCACTCTGTCCTCACTCTGTCCTCACTCTGTCCTCACTCTGTCCTCACTCTGTCCTCACTCTGTCCTCACTCTGTCTTCACTCTGTCCTCACTTTGTCCTCACTTTGTCCTCACTCTGTCCAAACTCTGTCCTCACTTTGTCCTCACTTTGTCTTCACTCTGTCCTCACTCTGTCCTCACTCTGTCTTCACTCTGTCTTCACTCTGTCCTCACTTTGTCCTCACTTTGTCCTCACTCTGTCCAAACTCTGTCCTCACTTTGTCCTCACTTTGTCTTCACTCTGTCCTCACTCTGTCCTCACTTTGTCCTCACTCTGTCCAAACTCTGTCCTCACTTTGTCCTCACTTTGTCTTCACTTTGTCTTCACTCTGTCCTCACTTTGTCCTCACTTTGTCCTCACTCTGTCCAAACTCTGTCCTCACTTTGTCCTCACTTTGTCTTCACTTTGTCTTCACTCTGTCCTCACTCTGTCCTCACTTTGTCCTCACTCTGTCCAAACTCTGTCTTCACTCTGTCCTCACTTTGTCTTCACTCTGTCCTCACTCTGTCTTCACTCTGTCTTCACTCTGTCTTCACTCTGTCCTCACTTTGTCTTCACTCTGTCCTCACTCTGTCTTCACTCTGTCCTCACTCTGTCTTCACTCTGTCTTCACTCTGTCCTCACTTTGTCCTCACTTTGTCCTCACTCTGTCCAAACTCTGTCCTCACTTTGTCCTCACTTTGTCTTCACTCTGTCTTCACTCTGTCCTCACTCTGTCTTCACTCTGTCTTCACTCTGTCCTCACTTTGTCCTCACTTTGTCCTCACTCTGTCCAAACTCTGTCCTCACTTTGTCCTCACTTTGTCTTCACTTTGTCTTCACTCTGTCCTCACTCTATCTTCACTTTGTCTTCACTCTGTCATCACTTTGTCCTCACTCTGTCCTCACTGTCTTCACTTTGTCCTCACTTTGTCTTCCCTTTGTCCTCACTCTGTCCTCACTTTGTCTTCACTCTGTCCTCACTTTGTCCTCACTCTGTCTTCACTCTGTCTTCACTCTGTCCTCACTTTGTCCTCACTCTGTCCTCACTTTGTCCTCACTTTGTCCTCACTTTGTCTTCACTCTGTCCTCACTTTGTCCTCACTCTGTCTTCACTCTGTCCTCACTCTGTCCTCACTCTGTCCTCACTCTGTCCTCACTTTGTCCTCACTCTGTCCTCACTTTGTCTTCACTCTGTCTTCACTCTGTCCTCACTTTGTCCTCACTTTGTCCTCACTTTGTCCTCACTCTGTCCTCACTTTGTCCTCACTCTGTCCTCACTTTGTCCTCACTCTGTCCTCACTCTGTCCTCACTCTGTCCTCACTTTGTCCTCACTCTGTCCTCACTTTGTCCTCACTTTGTCCTCACTCTGTCCTCACTCTGTCCTCACTCTGTCCTCACTTTGTCCTCACTCTGTCCTCACTCTGTCCTCACTCTGTCCTCACTCTGTCCTCACTCTGTCCTCACTCTGTCCTCACTCTGTCCTCACTCTGTCCTCACTCTGTCCTCACTCTGTCCTCACTCTGTCCTCACTCTGTCCTCACTCTGTCCTCACTCTGTCCTCACTCTGTCCTCACTCTGTCCTCACTCTGTCCTCACTCTGTCCTCACTCTGTCCTCACTCTGTCCTCACTCTGTCCTCACTCTGTCCTCACTCTGTCCTCACTCTGTCCTCACTTTGTCCTCACTCTGTCCTCACTCTGTCCTCACTCTGTCCTCACTCTGTCCTCACTCTGTCCTCACTCTGTCCTCACTCTCTCTGTCCTCACTCTGTCCTCACTCTGTCCTCACTCTGTCCTCACTCTGTCCTCACTCTGTCCTCACTCTGTCCTCACTCTGTCCTCACTCTGTCCTCACTTTGTCCTCACTCTGTCCAAACTCTGTCCTCACTTTGTCCTCACTTTGTCTTCACTCTGTCCTCACTCTGTCCTCACTCTGTCCTCACTCTGTCTTCACTCTGTCCTCACTTTGTCCTCACTTTGTCCTCACTCTGTCCAAACTCTGTCCTCACTTTGTCCTCACTTTGTCCCTTCACTTTGTCTTCACTCTGTCCTCACTCTGTCCTCACTTTGTCCTCACTCTGTCCAAACTCTGTCCTCACTTTGTCCTCACTTTGTCTTCACTTTGTCTTCACTCTGTCCTCACTTTGTCCTCACTTTGTCCTCACTCTGTCCAAACTCTGTCCTCACTTTGTCCTCACTTTGTCTTCACTTTGTCTTCACTCTGTCCTCACTCTGTCCTCACTTTGTCCTCACTCTGTCCAAACTCTGTCTTCACTCTGTCCTCACTTTGTCTTCACTCTGTCCTCACTCTGTCTTCACTCTGTCTTCACTCTGTCCTCACTCTGTCCTCACTCTGTCTTCACGCTGTCTTCACTCTGTCCTCACTTTGTCCTCACTTTGTCCTCACTCTGTCCAAACTCTGTCCTCACTTTGTCCTCACTTTGTCTTCACTCTGTCTTCACTCTGTCCTCACTCTGTCTTCACTCTGTCTTCACTCTGTCCTCACTTTGTCCTCACTTTGTCCTCACTCTGTCCAAACTCTGTCCTCACTTTGTCCTCACTTTGTCTTCACTTTGTCTTCACTCTGTCCTCACTCTATCTTCACTTTGTCTTCACTCTGTCATCACTTTGTCCTCACTCTGTCCTCACTTTGTCTTCACTTTGTCCTCACTTTGTCTTCCCTTTGTCCTCACTCTGTCCTCACTTTGTCTTCACTCTGTCCTCACTTTGTCCTCACTCTGTCTTCACTCTGTCTTCACTCTGTCCTCACTTTGTCCTCACTCTGTCCTCACTTTGTCCTCACTTTGTCCTCACTTTGTCTTCACTCTGTCCTCACTTTGTCCTCACTCTGTCTTCACTCTGTCCTCACTCTGTCCTCACTCTGTCCTCACTCTGTCCTCACTTTGTCCTCACTCTGTCCTCACTTTGTCTTCACTCTGTCTTCACTCTGTCCTCACTTTGTCCTCACTTTGTCCTCACTCTGTCCTCACTTTGTCCTCACTCTGTCCTCACTTTGTCCTCACTCTGTCCTCACTTTGTCCTCACTCTGTCTTCACTCTGTCCTCACTCTGTCCTCACTTTGTCCTCACTCTGTCCTCACTTTGTCCTCACTTTGTCCTCACTCTGTCCTCACTTTGTCCTCACTCTGTCCTCACTTTGTCCTCACTTTGTCCTCACTCTGTCCTCACTTTGTCCTCACTCTGTCCTCACTCTGTCCTCACTCTGTCCTCACTTTGTCCTCACTCTGTCCTCACTTTGTCCTCACTCTGTCCTCACTCTGTCCTCACTTTGTCCTCACTCTGTCCTCACTCTGTCCTCACTCTGTCCTCACTCTGTCCTCACTTTGTCCTCACTCTGTCCTCACTTTGTCCTCACTCTGTCCTCACTCTGTCCTCACTCTGTCCTCACTTTGTCCTCACTCTGTCCTCACTTTGTCCTCACTCTGTCCTCACTTTGTCCTCACTCTGTCCTCACTCTGTCCTCACTTTGTCCTCACTTTGTCCTCACTTTGTCCTCACTCTGTCCTCACTCTGTCCTCACTCTGTCCTCACTCTGTCCTCACTCTGTCCTCACTCTGTCCTCACTCTGTCCTCACTCTGTCCTCACTCTGTCCTCACTCTGTCCTCACTCTGTCCTCACTCTGTCCTCACTTTGTCCTCACTTTGTCCTCACTCTGTCCTCACTTTGTCTTCACTCTGTCCTCACTTTGTCCTCACTCTGTCTTCACTCTGTCCTCACTCTGTCCTCACTCTGTCTTCACTCTGTCCTCACTCTGTCCTCACTCTGTCCTCACTTTGTCCTCACTTTGTCCTCACTCTGTCTTCACTCTGTCTTCACTCTGTCTTCACACTGTCCTCACTTTGTCTTCACTTTGTCTTCACTCTGTCTTCACTCTGTCCTCACTCTGTCTTCACTCTGTCTTCACTCTGTCCTCACTTTGTCCTCACTCTGTCCTCACTTTGTCCTCACTTTGTCCTCACTCTGTCCTCACTTTGTCCTCACTCTGTCCTCACTTTGTCCTCACTCTGTCCTCACTCTGTCCTCACTCTGTCCTCACTCTGTCCTCACTCTGTCCTCACTCTGTCCTCACTTTGTCCTCACTCTGTCCTCACTCTGTCCTCACTCTGTCCTCACTTTGTCCTCACTTTGTCCTCACTCTGTCCTCACTCTGTCCTCACTTTGTCCTCACTCTGTCCTCACTCTGTCCTCACTCTGTCCTCACTTTGTCCTCACTTTGTCCTCACTCTGTCCTCACTCTGTCCTCACTCTGTCCTCACTCTGTCCTCACTCTGTCCTCACTTTGTCCTCACTTTGTCCTCACTTTGTCCTCACTCTGTCCTCACTCTGTCCTCACTTTGTCCTCACTCTGTCCTCACTCTGTCCTCACTCTGTCCTCACTCTGTCCTCACTCTGTCCTCACTTTGTCCTCACTCTGTCCTCACTCTGTCCTCACTCTGTCCTCACTTGTCCTCACTCTGTCCTCACTCTGTCCTCACTCTGTCCTCACTCTGTCCTCACTTTGTCCTCACTCTGTCCTCACTCTGTCCTCACTCTGTCCTCACTCTGTCCTCACTCTGTCCTCACTCTGTCCTCACACTGTCCTCACTTTGTCCTCACTTTGTCCTCACTCTGTCCTCACTCTGTCCTCACTCTGTCCTCACTCTGTCCTCACTCTGTCCTCACTCTGTCCTCACTCTGTCCTCACTCTGTCCTCACTTTGTCCTCACTCTGTCTTCACTCTGTCCTCACTTTGTCCTCACTCTGTCCTCACTCTGTCCTCACTTTGTCCTCACTTTGTCCTCACTCTGTCTTCACTCTGTCTTCACTCTGTCCTCACTCTGTCCTCACTCTGTCCTCACTTTGTCCTCACTTTGTCCTCACTCTGTCTTCACTCTGTCTTCACTCTGTCTTCACACTGTCCTCACTTTGTCCTCACTTTGTCTTCACTTTGTCCTCACTCTGTCCTCACTTTGTCCTCACTTTGTCCTCACTCTGTCCTCACTCTGTCCTCACTCTGTCCTCACTCTGTCCTCACTCTGTCCTCACTTTGTCCTCACTCTGTCTTCACTCTGTCCTCACTCTGTCCTCACTCTGTCCTCACTCTGTCCTCACTTTGTCCTCACTTTGTCCTCACTCTGTCCTCACTTTGTCCTCACTCTGTCCTCACTCTGTCCTCACTCTGTCCTCACTTTGTCCTCACTCTGTCCTCACTTTGTCCTCACTCTGTCCTCACTTTGTCCTCACTTTGTCCTCACTCTGTCCTCACTTGTCCTCACTCTGTCCTCACTTTGTCCTCACTCTGTCCTCACTCTGTCCTCACTCTGTCCTCACTTTGTCCTCACTCTGTCCTCACTCTGTCCTCACTTTGTCCTCACTCTGTCCTCACTTTGTCCTCACTCTGTCCTCACTCTGTCCTCACTTTGTCCTCACTCTGTCCTCACTCTGTCCTCACTTTGTCCTCACTCTGTCCTCACTCTGTCCTCACTCTGTCCTCACTTTGTCCTCACTCTGTCCTCACTCTGTCCTCACTTTGTCCTCACTCTGTCCTCACTTTGTCCTCACTCTGTCCTCACTCTGTCCTCACTCTGTCCTCACTTTGTCCTCACTCTGTCCTCACTCTGTCCTCACTTTGTCCTCACTCTGTCCTCACTTTGTCCTCACTTTGTCCTCACTCTGTCCTCACTCTGTCCTCACTCTGTCCTCACTTTGTCCTCACTCTGTCCTCACTCTGTCCTCACTTTGTCCTCACTCTGTCCTCACTCTGTCCTCACTTTGTCCTCACTTCCTCACTTGTCCTCACTTTGTCCTCACTCTGTCCTCACTCTGTCCTCACTTTGTCCTCACTTTGTCCTCACTCTGTCCTCACTGTCCTCACTCTGTCCTCACTTTGTCCTCACTCTGTCCTCACTCTGTCCTCACTTTGTCCTCACTCTGTCCTCACTTTGTCCTCACTCTGTCCTCACTTTGTCCTCACTCTGTCCTCACTTTGTCCTCACTTTGTCCTCACTCTGTCCTCACTCTGTCCTCACTTTGTCCTCACTGTCCTCACTCTGTCCTCACTTTGTCCTCACTCTGTCCTCACTTTGTCCTCACTCTGTCCTCACTCTGTCCTCACTCTGTCCTCACTTTGTCCTCACTCTGTCCTCACTTTGTCCTCACTCTGTCCTCACTCTGTCCTCACTTTGTCCTCACTCTGTCCTCACTCTGTCCTCACTCTGTCCTCACTTTGTCCTCACTTTGTCCTCACTCTGTCCTCACTCTGTCCTCACTTTGTCCTCACTCTGTCCTCACTCTGTCCTCACTTTGTCCTCACTCTGTCCTCACTCTGTCCTCACTTTGTCCTCACTCTGTCCTCACTCTGTCCTCACTCTGTCCTCACTTTGTCCTCACTCTGTCCTCACTTTGTCCTCACTTTGTCCTCACTCTGTCCTCACTTTGTCCTCACTTTGTCCTCACTCTGTCCTCACTCTGTCCTCACTCTGTCCTTACTTTGTCCTCACTTTGTCCTCACTCTGTCCTCACTCTGTCCTCTGTCTTCATAACTGATCACAGCTAATCCTGGCCCATACAGTACAAAAAAACTGTAAACTTTTCCCTTGACCGTTGCTGCCATTCTTTAGTCACAAATCTCTCCTCCATCCATTCCATCCTGCCTGGACTCTCTTTTTCACCTCTTTACCACATTCCCCATTTTCCTGGACAGTGGACCCCAAGTACTTGAAGTCCTGCACCTTTGTGACCTCTGCTCCTTGTAGCCTCACTGTTCCACCAGCCTCCCTCTCATTCACACACATGTACTCTGTCTTACTACGGCTGACTTTCATTCCTCTTCTTTCAAGTGCATACCTCCACCTCTCCAAGTTCTCTTCCACGTGTTCCCTGTTTTCACCACAGATCACAATGTCATCTGCAAACATCATAGTCCATGGGGATTCCTGCCTGACCTCATCTGTTAAGGGCGAGATACACTCGAGCGTCCTCACGATACGCCTATACGCAGCGTACGTACGCTGTGGCAAAAGCGTAGCCCCGCGTAGCCCCTCAGGGCAAGTACGCGCAAAAGTATTTTTTTACTACGCATACGCGATGCGCATACGCGATGCGCATACGCGATGCGCGGTGTCTGACCTAAACTTCCCCGGCGCCGGACTGTTTTGTATGTTACACAAATTAAATAAATTCCTCTTTTTTATCGCTGATCGGGCCTTTTCTTTTGTTTTTTTGCCTAAA
>JBBPBX010033826.1:0-20249 GCA_038048925.1 Garcialebias charrua
TTTCGCAATGGGATTACCTCCGAACAGTATGGAATTTCCAAAAACTTTATGGGATTATAATTTTTGATTTTTCTTTTCCACTTGCTGGATTACTTCAAGATCAAAGACAGTTCAAGGTTTCCTTTCGTGTTGGACCCCATCCCCAAGGACTGGCGATGGCTTCCAAAAGGGGGGAGATGTAGTGGACATGACCTTGTCCACTTTTAAGACACCTGTGTACTTTTGAACTGTCCAGTGATGACCTTTACTGACCTCTCAGTGAAGCAAGACATTTACTACAAAATCATTCATTTAGCTATAATCTGATAAATATAGTCACCAAAAGAGACTATTTCTATCTTTGATTTTATTCTAATGTGATCAAAAGAATAACTTTTGTCATTTTCATGATGTGTGCTTTAAGCTGTGTTATTCTTTGAGAGTTAAACTGTGTTTCACTGCTGTGTTAAAGGGAAATATTGGGTCACAGAGACCCGACTGTTTTGTTTAGAAATAAGAAGACAGTTTAATCATGAACAAGGCTCCAGCTTTCTCTGTCTGTTCCCTAAACAAAGCTCTCTCTGCTCTGGCTGACCTTGGGCCTGATAAGGCAAGTCCACTCCTCTCTTTGTTCCTGCTTTTTAAGTTCAAACTGTGCGAGAACGCGCCAGAGAGTTGCTGGGAACTTCCAAAGAAATGTGAACTTTCCCAAGAGCTGGACACGTGTGGTCAAGAGCTAACGACCGGCGTCTTCAGCTAAGGACTGATAACAGGCTGTTATGAGTCTACTTCGAACAAGCCGAGCTCAAAACTTTGTTTATTCCTTCCTGGAATAAGTTTATCTTGAAGTCAGAGGCCTGAAGCTGACATATTCTCTGATGACCAACGCAAAAACCAGGAGACGTTGAAACGTAAACTAAAACCAGTTTTGGACGTGCTGGGACTAAAGAACTCTGTGCATCTGAAGGCTGGTGTCTTCCCTCTTACCGGGCGGTCGTCAAAAGGTAAAGGAGCTGTTTACAAAACGTACCTGGATTTTAGCAGAAGTCGGATGAAAAGTGTCACTCTGGTCTCATGCTCAGGATAATTTTCTTCTTAAACCTCTTATTCCTCCTACTCTTTCCCCTCTCTATCTAAGCTGGAAACTATATTTTTAAGCTAAAAGAGCCCTCAGACTAAATATGTGTAACATCCAATATTGAAGTCTGTTGTGTTAAATTTAAGTGTGCTGACGTATTTGAATTGAAAGAAAGTGAAATCATGTCAATCAAGTGTAATGGTGTTAATTTAGTTGATTTATTTTAAATAAATGATAGTGTCTCTTTGACATATCAAACTAAGTTAACGTCTTTGTCACTTAATGGCTCTGTTTATTTATCCATCATAAAGATCACAGAGATATTGGGTAAACTGAAAAAGAACAGAATCCGTGAATTTACTATTCAATCTGAATAAGTAGATTAATTAAGGATAAAGAGGTCAGTATTAATATTGACCTCCTCATAATTCTTACACAAGACAATTTTAAAAAGTACTGAACCGATATGGAGTCAGATTTTAGATTTTTCTGATGCGTTATTCTTGTTTTGGTTTATAATAAAACTTGTTGAATCACTGAGTTAATTAATTTGACCATTCAAAAACCTCTTAATCGCTGCTGGAAAAAGATTAAATTAAAAGATAACCCTATGTAGAATTTAGAGAATATAGTGTTCAGTGAATATTTAAGAGTTCCTCAGTTGTTGTTTTTTTTATTCTCAGATTTTGCCACAGATGTTAGTTTATTGGAAAAAAAGGAAAAATAAAGAGTTTATTCCAGTGCTCGGACATGACCGTGAGAAAGGTGCAGAAGGTGCTGCAGCACCCCCGGTGAATGCCAGAGGACATGCATTTCCAAACACGCAGTCAGAGAATTGGTTAAAAAACGACAATACAAAAGATTTCATTAGTGCTGCTTATTTATTTATTTTTGCTTTGTTTTGTTTTTTGAATGTCCAGAGGACCAAACTTAGCTTTTTTAGATTTTCTACCTACTGTATTGAGCATGCATCAGGGTAGTGCTGCTTATGTTTAAAATCTGATCATTTGATAATATTGACTACATTTCTCATGTTCGTGTTTGTATGCATAATCTCAAAATCGTACAACCGCTTAAAATACAAACTCAATACTGTATACACAGTAGTACGAATCTACGACATGTATGCAGAACAATCGGAATGTTGTCACTTCAACAGAGCTTTGACTGTAAATCAGCTCAAGTTTTATTAATGAAAAAAAAGGTTTAGCTTCGTAAACCTATTTACATCAAAAAAGATAAACCGTTAATTTTTATTTTTACTAATGATATCAAAGTCAGTACAGTAGTTTGCAATGCATTGTGGTCTAAATAGTTTCAGGCCTACTTCCGGTTTGTTGAGATACAATAAATCTAAACAATGTTTCTGTTGCTCTGCAGCCATTGACATCCGGCAACGTTTCACACTGTGTTCGCAACGTAAAACAATAAAAATAATTTACAAATATGTTTGTAAAATAAAAATAAATAAATAAGCTGGTGTGAAGGAATATCTACGATAGTCTTTTGATAGATTAAGATCTATGAAACTATTTGGGGTTGCGGTGCCTGATTTTATTTTATTTTTTTACATTTATGCCCGTTTTGACTGTAAAAAGGTTAATGACTTAATAAATATTTTCCATTTTAGCAGTTAAAGCAAGTAGATAAGTTTTATCTAAGAGCGGAAGAAGAATCCTGTGATCTCACGGCACACAAGATTTTTTTTCACACTTTTTATTAATTATTAGAAACAAAACAAAAAGGAGAAATATGAATCAGAAAATATAATAGGTGTAAATACCTCATTTCCATAATGGAAATTTTGTAAGTGGGTGGTGAGAGGAACTTTTCCTTATCCTCGAAGAAAATGACGTCCATCACCATAATAACATTTAACAAAAAAATTGTGCAAAAAAACTTTCATTTGTTATTTTCTCATGCAATATTGATATATTTTCTATAACTTCTCTTGGGAATGCTTTCAAATCATTTTAAAGTTTTAACGTTATTTTTGGCAATGTTCTTCTAATATTAAAAAAAATCCTCTTTTGGGGACATTTGTTGTTGTTTTCTCTTTTTTCCTGCATTTTTTCTAAAAAGAAGGAGATTCATTATCCAATATAGAAAATTAATGCTGCAACTTGAAAACAATATTCTCCCTAACTTTAAATTCTGGGCGGCACAGTGACTCAGTTGGTAGAGCTGCCGCCTCTCAGCGAGCAGGTCGCCGGTTCAAATCCCGGCCGGGGGAGGGACTTTCTGTGTGGAGTTTGCATGTTCTCTCTGTGCTGTGTGGGTTTTCTCCGGGTACTCCAGTTTCTTCCCACAGACCAAAAACATGAATGTTAGACTGATGGTAACTCTAAATTGTCCCTGAGCGAGAGAGTGAATGATTGTCTCGTTTGTTTCCACGTGTCCCTGTGATGGACTGGAGACATGTCCCAATTCAATTCAGTTTATTTACATAGCACCAGTTACTGTACAGTACAGTACGCGTTGAATCTTCACTTCGTCACAGTCTCCCATCCTGAGCAAGCACAAGGGCAACAGTGGAAAGGAAAAACTTCCTTTGAACAGGAAGAAACCTCCAGCAGAACCAGGGTCAGGATGTCCAGGGTGTCCCCCGCCTCTTGCACAGTGATGGCTGGATATGGGTACCAGTGACCCCCGCGACTTGAAAAGGAAGAAGTGGGTAAAATGATGGATGGACGGACTGGTTTGTATTCTCAGCAAAATACTATTTCATTTGCACACGTGGCCCAGATTGGGCCTGTTACTCGCACAATATATGTCACAAAACGCTAGTAATTAAATTATTTTACAGTAATGCACTAATTATCATAAAGGTTCAGTTCCGCTTGTATGGTATTCTGTAATTAATCATAATTCTATAATTATTATCCACCTTGTTCCTAGCGCCCATGCTGTCTTGTGTAAATTATGGACGCAACTTCTGGTACGGATCAGAACCGGCATTAGTTTCCGTGTGAACAGGACGAGCTAATGAAGTTTCTCTGAGCAGTGTGGATGTAATTTAAACATGTAGCACCATCTGTCAGAGCTCCAACAGGATAATATGATCATACTGCTGCCTGCTGATTATGAGGGATGGAGGATGACCTGAAGTAGCTGTACATTACATCTATTAGCATATTTGGCAACTTCACTGACTCGGTTCTTCTGACGGTGAAGCGATGAACAACCTGAAAAGCTCTGAGGTGCATCAGTATCTATCTACACAGTCGGTCGGACACAAGGTCGGTCGTGTTTTGTTAAAAGAGGTGCGACACAATCTTATTTACCTTGGAGCAGACACACAGCCCAGCTAAAGCCTTAAAAGGTCCACTGACATCATCTTTGAAATTTGCACAAAATGATACAAGATATACATCTTGTATCATTCAACTATGATTGTTTTTTGCAAACAAAATGATAAATTAATGAAAATTCCTTTAAAAGTGAGTTTAAAATTAAAAACCGTGTTTCTTCACGGAAAATCCGACTACACACGAATGCAACATCTGTGACGTAGCAAGGAGACCGTCTTTAGAACGCCCCTTTTAAATAGTCATGGCTGACAAGAATTAAAACGACGAAATTATCAATCTAGGTTAAGATTTGAGCGATTTGTCTTCAGTTTGGGAAGCAGGAAGTTAGATGAGCAGAAACAGCAGGTTCTAATTTAGGTCTGCACCCATATTATTTTTAGTCTTACCTTTTCAGGAAGCGAGGGAGCTCCGAGGGGGGGCAGCTTTATTTATTCCATTTTTGACAAAGTATTTCATCTTTTGGGAAAGTGAAAAGGCTCACTTGTTCACTGATGATATTAGAACACCCAAATGCGACACAACGTAACAGCATTTTTCAAGTTATACAAAAAAAAGGCGATCTGGCAGAGAATACGTTATCCTAGCACACAGAATGAAGGTCCTCCATCCTACGTCACAGATGTTGCATTCGTGTGTAGTCGAATTTTCCATGAAGAAACTTGGTTTTTAATTTTAAACTCAGTTTGAAAGGAATTTTCATTAATTTATCATTTTGTTTGCAAAAACGAACATAGTTGAACATGCAAATTTCAAAGATGATGTCAGTGGACCTTTAAAGTCCTACATCAGAGCTCGGGTTGTAGAGAAAATCATAAAACTGAAGACGAACAAATACTATGATGCTGTGACCTTCATATGAAATCATACCTGATGTTCTTGTCTCTGTTTTCAATCCTTCTGCGGATCCGGCGTCTCTTCTCCGGTGGTTTATTTTAGTCCAGACACAAAATAGGCTATGCCAGCTGTTGTCAACAAAGGGAAATGAGCTCACATGCAGCGTTTTGGGTGATCTCTTCAAGTTCACATTTTTCAACCACATTCTTCTTAATTCCTCATGTGTAGGTAGAAGATGGAAACTACAGTATACCTCTTTTCACAGGAACGCTCTTTTTGTTTTGGGTCCGTGTCCAAAACACTGTTGTTGTCGCCACTGATTTAGTTTGGTCTGGTTGTTTCTGCAGCCGTGTACACAGGTACATGAACTCAGCACGGCTATTTTAGTAAACTTTATGGTTGTTTAATAAATGTAAACAAAACAAAAACGGTATTTTATCTGCTGAACTGAATGAAAATTACTTTCCAATAAACCACTGTGGTTTATTGGAAAGTAATTTCCAGAAATTATTACATTATTAAAGCAAGTAGATAAGTTTTATCTAAGAGCGGAAGAAGAATCCTGTGATCTCACGGCACACAAGATTTTTTTTCACACTTTTTATTAATTATTAGAAACAAAACAAAAAGGAGAAATATGAATCAGAAAATATAATAGGTGTAAATACCTCATTTCCATAATGGAAATTTTGTAAGTGGGTGGTGAGAGGAACTTTTCCTTATCCTCGAAGAAAATGACGTCCATCACCATAATAACATTTAACAAAAAAATTGTGCAAAAAAACTTTCATTTGTTATTTTCTCATGCAATATTGATATATTTTCTATAACTTCTCTTGGGAATGCTTTCAAATCATTTTAAAGTTTTAACGTTATTTTTGGCAATGTTCTTCTAATATTAAAAAAAATCCTCTTTTGGGGACATTTGTTGTTGTTTTCTCTTTTTTCCTGCATTTTTTCTAAAAAGAAGGAGATTCATTATCCAATATAGAAAATTAATGCTGCAACTTGAAAACAATATTCTCCCTAACTTTAAATTCTGGGCGGCACAGTGACTCAGTTGGTAGAGCTGCCGCCTCTCAGCGAGCAGGTCGCCGGTTCAAATCCCGGCCGGGGGAGGGACTTTCTGTGTGGAGTTTGCATGTTCTCTCTGTGCTGTGTGGGTTTTCTCCGGGTACTCCAGTTTCTTCCCACAGACCAAAAACATGAATGTTAGACTGATGGTAACTCTAAATTGTCCCTGAGCGAGAGAGTGAATGATTGTCTCGTTTGTTTCCACGTGTCCCTGTGATGGACTGGAGACATGTCCCAATTCAATTCAGTTTATTGGAAAGAAATTTCCAGAAATTATTACAACCAGAACTGTGGTTTAACCACAGTTCTGGTTAGCCAACACTTACTTCCTACTACTTCCGGTCCGACAGGAAGTTGCACCCATAATCGTCTACACACCATGTGACAAAATTAAATTAATAAATATATGTATAATTTAATAACGAAATACACAGTTAAATAAGTAAATATGTAATTAAATTATTAACAATTAAATGTCCGATGAAAAATGGTAGCGTCCTGTAATGTGGACATTTTTTTAGATCTATTCTCCAGTCCAGTTAGAGGTGATAAATCATCTAAAACACAGTTTGCAAACTGCTTTTTACCCCACGAAGAAGAAAAACCGGAAGTGACGCATAAGAAAAAATTATAAACTGCGCTGACTCCATTTTCTAGTTGGAGTAGAACTGTTGTTGATTTACTTAATTTTTTTCTTTAAAGGACCGATTTTTACATTCCTATTTCATTTTATTTTTGAAATACAAATTAAATTTCAAGATGGGAGGTGGAGATCTGGTGAGTTCGATCGCTAGGAAATGTGTTTGTATCCCGGTGCTCAAAGCTAATGCTAAACTTCGTTGAGATTATGTTCTGTTAAAACTTTTCATCTTCATCGGTTACTTATACATGATTTACTGTAGAAACGAGCACATTTTATAACTTTTTATTACCAATACTTAAGTTCGGCTTTACTAAATTTAACTTTAGTTGTTTCTGTTTCACATTTTAATCGCTATAAGTGTTGTCAGAAACTAGCAAGCTGTTTTTAAAGTGAAATAATGTATGAAGATCCAATCCATGCCTTCATCCTGGCATGTATGAAGATGTTGATAAAAGTGTCATCATTAGATTTTCGTCTCCTTTCATCATTTCTCCAGGTTAAACAGCTGCTAAATATTATATATTTTATTTATTTATTCCAGAACTTGAAAAAGAGCTGGCATCCCCAGACTATGAAAAACATCGAGCGAGTTTGGAAAGCTGAGCAGAAACATGAAGCTGAGTGCAAGAAGATCGAGGAGCTCCAGAAGGAGCTGAAGAGCGAACGAGCCCGAGAAGAAATGACCAGATATGCAGAGGAATCCGGTGCCATCAAGTCGGTTTTCCCCGCACGTTTTGAAGAAGGTCGTTCTGCTGCTTTTAGCGTCACATCTCAAGTTAATTTATTTCTGCTGACAGGAAAAGAGACGATCGCCTGGACTGGATGTACCAGGGTCCTGCTGGTCAGGTGTCCAGAGATGAGTATCTGCTGGGGCGCCCCATCGACAAGCAAATCACCGATCAGTACGAGGAGCCAGAGAGCGGGCCGTCAGCTGAGACGGGCCTCCTGCCCGGGTCCATTTTCAACCCCACCACCCCCGCGTCCGGCCTCGATCTGGCTGCTAAGATCAGGGAGGACCCCTTGTTCCAGATCCGGTTCGTACGTCCACCTTTGTCCTCTAACTTCTGGGGTTGTAACAGAATTTACTAATAATTGTACTTGTGTTTTCCTTTTGGTTCTGAAGGAAACGTGAGGAAGAAAAGAAGAGAGAAGTTCTCACTAATCCCGTAAAGATGAAGAAAATCAAGGAAATGGTGATAATCTCTCGTTGTTGTTTTTTTTTACTTGGATCAGCACAAGTCAAAAACTTCAAAAAAAATGTAATTAAATTCATACTATTATTATTAATCAGTTGTTTTTTTCTCCAACAGCTGCGACAAAATCTTGAAAAAGACAAGAAAAAGAAGAGGAAGAAGGAAAAGAAGGAGAAGAAAGCGAGAAAGGAAAAAAAGCACAAGAGGAGGAGTTCAAGTTTGAGCTCAGACGACAAAGAGGACAAACACAGGTTAGAAAGAGTTTAAAGTTTTTCTCCATTTTTAAAATGTATTCATTTATTTGTCTGATGAATATTTTAATGGATCCGTCTTCAGGTCACACTCAAGAGACGAGTCCACAGACACGAGATCTCATCATCTTCCAGGATACGGCCTGCAGGTCGGTGAACTTTTGTCGCTTTTTCAGAACATTTCTGGTAAAATATTTGATTTGCAATTTAATAAACAGGAAGTGTGTGCTTCAGTTATTTGGATTACACAAACGGGACATGGTAATACCACAATGTACGATTTATTTTTATTTATTTCATTTATTTTATTTGTTCGTTTCAAATTTAAAACACAAATAATATTTACAAAATCATATTAAGAAAAAAAAATTATGAAAGGAAGCAGAAGAAGAAAAAATCTTATAATATCTGCCCCTTCTTAAAACAAAATCAGTTCAAACAATAATTATCCATGAACCAATTTTATAACTCATAACAATTTACAGATTTATAGTACTTATAGTTTTCACCATTTATATATATTTTTTCAAAAGTTTACTCAGTTATTTTCTTAAATATAAACATAGACTTAGCTTTTTTTAACATAATTATCCAAACCATTCCATAGACCTATGCCTTGTATAAAAGTAAACCGACCCTTTAAACTTTTTCTATAATGTGGTTTAACAAAAATGTCAGTTCCCTTAAGATTATAACAACTTTTCCTCTTTACAAAATGTTTTTGAATACTTGGAGGTAGTGTTTGATTCTGTGCTTTATACATTAATAAAACAAATTATATTCTACCAGATCACAAAACTTCAATAGTTTTATTTTACAAAACAATATATTAGATGGATGACAGAAATGCATTCTTGTTATGATTCTTATAGCTCTTTTTTGTAAGATAAAAATAGGCTTTGTTTATGATACAAATACAAAACTTACTGCTGACTGATGAGGAAATTAGTATTTTCACTTCATGACTTTGGAGATTTTGTCTTAAAATATTTGAAAAATATTTGAAGTTGACTGGTTCACCAACCCTCATCAGTGAATCCTAACCGTTGAACATTTCCTCGCAGCTTCCTGCCGGCAGACACCAGCAGGCCCCGACGGCGTCGAGTCACTCGGGCCGCAGAGAGAGGAGCCGGTCACGATCTCCTCCCCGGAACCACAAGGACGGCCGCTCGTCCTCACACAGGCCTGAGCGGAAGGTGGAGCCCAGAGCTCCCAGCCCACAGCTGTACCACCGACAGAAGAACCACGTGTCAAAGTAAGAGCTCACAGCACTCCTGAGGTAAACCTCTGGGAGCTTTTATTTTCTATTCACTAACGGGGTATCCGCTGGGTTGTAAAAGGTATTAAAAGGTAGTAAATAAAATTACCGGTAACAGAAATTACGGCCATTTAAAAGTAATGAACGTCATCTGACGAGGTATTAATTTTAAAAAAAACTACACAACTACAGTATATTTTTCCCGTTCTATCGGCGAAAAAAATGTCTGTGAATTTATTTATCTTTTCTAATTTTATGTCCGAGTAGGACCTTAGCTAAAACAATGACGTCATATCAGAATCAGAATCCGTTTATTATTGCCATTGTCAAAGAATAAAATTCACTGACTAGGAACTTGCTTTGGCATAAAGGTGCAATAAAAATAAGTAAAAATAGAATAAAAACACATGTACACACCCACCAATAAACACAATGCAGTACAGCACAATATTCACAATATCGTCGGTCAGTTTGCGTTCACTCCTACAGTCGGTCAAAACAAAAAACTCCTAGTCGGTCAAAAGAAAAAAAAAACTCCCTACAGTCGGCCGACAGAGCTTCCAGAACCGTCATGGGGAAATTTGTTTTCAAACCTCTGGTGAGAGGACTTTAGATTCAGAGACTGGCTTCAGCCGACAGCCGAGAGGTTGTCATGTCTGCAAAAAGAAACAGGAAGTAGGAACGCAGCTTTTTCTCTGAAATTTAACCAGAAAAGCACCTAAACAATTATTTTTTAGCTTGAAATTATAGCAAAGGTGTGTCTCAGTCTTAACATTTACTTAATAAATGTACCTTAAAGGTGAAGTCTGCAGTTTCTGTAGAACATCAGCACTTAGAAAAAATTTCAACAAGCAAAGCATTCTGATCCCTCCCCCTCAGAGCCATATATGGCTCTGCCCCCTTGTGGTCTGTTGAAATTCAAATTCAAGCTCGGTTTTTATTGGCTGGTTACAAACTTTGTTTTTATTGGCTGGAAAATGGCGGGTCACTTTTTCTTTTTAGAAATGCTTATTTACCACCTGGAGAAGCAAGGGGACAATTTTTTTTTTAGTTTTTTTCAGAGATTACCTCTCTAACATCAATCTAGTGACAGAGTGAAGAAATATGTTAAAAATATATTGTTAGAAAAGTTACATATAGGAGCTTTAATGGTCAAGTCAGCTTTATTTAAAAAGTAGTTTCGCTGCCTCGGTGCTCCGCGCGCGCAGAGGGAGGAAAAAGGAGGAGGGAGGAGCGCAGCTTGTTTCTCCGAAATTTAACCAGAAAAGCACCTAAACAATTATTTGTTAGCTCGAAATTATAGCAGAGGTGTGTCTCAGTCTAACGTTTTCTTAATAAATGTACTTTAATGGTCAAATTCGCCGCGGTGGTGCAGCTGTTTTGACGGTTTCAAGCAGAGAGCAGAATGAAGGGTATGGCAGGCCGATTGAGTCATTAATAGCTGTTGAAGATTCTCAGTCATCCAGGACATGGTAAATTCTAAAAAGTACAAGAAAAAAACAATAAAGTATAGTATAATAAATAAAGTCCAGTTGTTTTTGTCTTGAACTTTTTTTAAATTTGTCATTATAGCCACGTTTTCCTATTACATGATACAACAGCCAAACTCATGCCATACACCTGTTACTACCGTACTCTGCTGCCGTCAAGTACTGTACTGCTGTTTTTATTTTATTTTTTGTTCAGTCAGAATGAATGGAAATGGTCATATCTCAGTCTAATTTTTTTTTATAAATATGGGAAAAAATATATAAATATGTCACTTCAGCCTATAAGTCGCAGGGCATGTAAATTATGCAAAAAACTGTGACTTACAGGCTGAAAAATACAGTAGTTATTGTTTTTCTCCCTCTCTTTTTGAATTGTGCATGTTTTCAGTGTTGAATCCTTTTAATTAAACTGTTCTGTTTTCAAGTTTACAGTTTTTCGTTTGCCATTAGAGATAGGTTGTGTATGGGAACAATTAAATAACTTTTTGTCTTGGGTTAGATTTAAATAACAAGTAGGTCAGTGCTTTTATTGAGACAAGAAGCAACTTGATGTATCCAGTAATTATTATAAAACTACATTTGCTACCAAAATTTAGGAAGAAAATGACAGTAATCTATCACTTTACAATTAGTTGCTCTGAACTGAAGTACAGGAGGTTGCTGCTACGGTTGCAGCTCAGTGTTGTGATGGTATTAAAAAATATTGTGATTGCATTAAAAAGGTATTAAATTTAACTCAAGAATTTCTGTATTTATAAGCTTCTGCTGTATTTGATGTAGGAAGCTTTCTGCGGAGGAGCTGGAGAAGAAGCGACGTGAGATGATGAGCCAGGCCAAGCAGCGGGAGGAGGACCGGGAGATCAACGTGAGGAGGTACAAGAGGCAGGACGAGCAGGAGAAGCAGCGGGAGCACAACGTCAAGCTCGACCGACACGCTGGATTCATCCAGTAAGTTCAGTCACACTCGTGTTTTACGTTTAAAGCTCGGCTCTGACCCGACTCTCCCTCCTCCTGCAGCGACATGAAGCTGGAAAGCGCCGCGAGCTCCTCGTTGGAGGACCGCGTGAAGAGAAACATCCACTCCATCCAGAGAACGCCGGCCTCCCTCGACAGCTTCATGAAGCGGAACTAGCTCGTTCCGATCTTCATCCTCTTTCAAACGTTCAGTCTCAGATGAACGGATAATGCGGCTCCATCTGTGGCTTTTATTTTGAAAACAGATGTTTGTTTTTCAGAATAAAGCTTAAAGATTACCCGTTTGTCCTCGCCTCGTCAAAAAGCTTTTAGAGATTTGATTTGTTCTTTGTACAGTTTGTTGTTGTTGTTGAGTTTACAGAATTTGTTTTGACCAGATCGTTTTTTTTTTGTAATATATGACCTTTGAAAAAAGATTAAATACAATAAAAACAAAACTTTGAGATTTTTTTCATTATTTGTTTATGTTTGGATCCTAACTACTGATGTTCAGATTTATGACATTTTTCATTAACCTGAATTTCTTCTTTCAGCTGTTCCCTCTTCAGGGGTCTCCACAGAGAGTACTCCTCCATCTCACTCCAGCTACCTCCACGTCCTCGCTGCATCCATATATCACCACTTTATCTTTTTCCTGACAGCTATATTTCTAATATCCTTCTACCAGTATAGCCACTGTCCATCCTCTGGACATGTCCAAACCATCTAGACCAGGGGTCTGGAGCCACATGCGGCTCTTTGGTCCTTCTGCACGGCTATCAAAACTAACTTTAAACTGAATTTTATTGGTTGTTATAACAACAAAAAGGCTAGTTTTTGCAGTTTTTCAGTCATTTCCTTGGTGAATATGTGAATATTAGAACTAATAGAAGGACTAACTTTTAACTATTTATTCCAAATAGGATATTTAATTTTTCCACAATTAAAATAATTTACCTAGACTTGTGTAGTTCATTGTTACTTTTTTTTTTTTTATTGGGGAAATAACATAATTTTTTCCTTTTTTACAATAATCTTGTGGGTTTTTTGTCTTAAATTTTAAAAATATAAACAAATTGTTAGATATTTTCAGCTTTACAACAACCAGAAAACTACCCTACAGAAAATTGTCCTCCAACAAACTTCAAGTGGTCCGTGGGCCACCAGTTGAGAATTGCAGTTGTAGCAGGTTTTGTGGCTCCAGACATTTAATTGAGTGAACAAAGGGGCAGAAATGGCTCTTTTGATTGTAAAGTTTGCAGACCCCTGATCTAGACTGATACAGACCAGTATGTTCTGGAGACAGAGACATGGACAAAAAGACAGGAGACAGAACTGGAAGTGTCAGAAATGAAGATGTTGAGGTTCTCCTTAGGAGTGACAAGGATGGATAAGATCAGGAATGAGATCATCAGCACATGTTGAACAACTGGGAGATAAAGTTACAGTACTTCTCTACTACTTCAGATTGCCTCACACCTCCCTGTCAAATGCTTTTTCTAAATACAGTGGAGTTCTTCGCATCCTCAAAGCAAAGATGGTGTCTGTGATGCTCTTGTTTTTTCTTTACAAAAAAATAAACAATAGGTACACTGAGGAAATGAGAAAATAATGTGCAGGAGAGGTCATAAAAACCCTAAATGGGCTTACAAGCACCCCACCCCCTAAAAAACCCCATCTTAAACACACACAAATACACACCAAAGCAAATAGTTCATAATAAATTTAAATTGACCAAAAATATTAAAAATAAATAAATAAAACGAATATAAAAAAACTAAACTTTTTTAAAACTTTCTTTTAAATACAGATATACATGATTCACTTACGTCAGGGGTGTCAAACTCATTTTGATCTGGGGGCCGCATACAGCTTAATCTGATCTCACGGGGGCCAGACCAGTATACGTACTCATTCCAAAAGTCCACTTTTTTCTTTGTATTAGTGCGCAAAGAATAAATAAATTATAAAAATATTTACATTAAATTAATTGTCCTTTTACACTTTTACTCAGTTTAACATTTAAGTGCATTACACATTAAAAAACTGATCAGTGATTGCACATTTTAAAACATTTAGTCAACAAACTGTTTTGTTAAATACCCTGATGCATGCTCAATAATCCAGGTAGAAAAATCTAAAAAAGCTAAGTCTGGTCCTCTGGACATAAAAAAAAACACAGTTTTGTTAAAACACTTTCCTGTATGTTAAAAATGCATCAAACCCATCAAAATTTAGAAATGAATGAATTTTAATACACTGATGCATGCTCAATAATCCAGGTAGAAAAATCCAAAAAAGCTAAGTCTGGTCCTCTGGACATTCAAAAATAAAACAAAACAAAGCAACAACAAAAAAATGTAGAAACGTTTCGTCTTTCGTCCGAAAGACTTCCTCAGTCTGAGTTGCTGTGTTCAGCTCAGTCTTATAAATAGCACCCTCTCACAGTGGATCAACCAGTTGGCTGATGACAGCCTGAAACCAGCTGCTCACATGATCAAGGAGGACCATCAGCCTAACAATGGATTGTTAGCACCCTGATGGTTGTTTACTATTCACAGAGGGCTGAGTGATACTAGCAATCACAGCATTGTAAGAGGGGGACAGTTGAACCCGGAGGCCTCCACCCCTGTTTAATGATGGGCGGTTTCTTTTCACAAAGATGGCCTCCTTTACTCCTCTCTCAAACCAACTTCTCTATCAAGAATGTGAACATCTTCATCCCTGAAAGAGTGACCGCTGGCCTGGAGATGAGTGTAGACCACAGAGTCCTGACCTGATGATGTTGATCTTCTGTGCTGGGCCATCCTTTTGGCCAGTGGCTGTTTAGTTTCCCCAATATAAGACTGATCACAGCCCTCCTGACACTGAACAGCATACACCACATTACTCTGTTTGTGCCGGGGGACTGGATCTTTGGGATGAACCAGTCTTTGCCGTAATGTATTAACACAGTTAAGGAGTGAGTGGAATTGTCTCCCTCCTCCCCTACAGGCTCCATTCACATAAAGGGAGCTACTTTCACTTTATGTGAAAGGGAGACAATTCAACTCACTCCTTCATCTTTAAAAATTGTGTTAGGATAGGCTAAGTGATTGGTGACTGTACAGTACTGTACATGTATTAATTTGTAAAAAAAAAAAAAAAAATTTTTTTTTTTTTTTTTAATTCAGATTTATCCGTGGGCCGACTAAAACCCCCTGGCGGGCCGGATCCGGCCCGCGGGCCGCATGTTTGACACCCCTGACTTACGTAGTTGTTGCACAGCACAACACCTTGATGCATGAATGAAAATTTAGCAACTGCATAAGGGGAAATGTACAAAGTAAATCATCCCTCCTAAGAGTATGAATGATAATAAATAAACTCAAAGAAATTATGAAAATATTTAGGGAAAGATAATGGAATACAGATTCCTGTTTGATACTTATTCACATTATAAATTGTAAGAATTTCTAAAAATAAACGAGGAGTTAGTGACAATTCTTACAAAACATTTTTCAAGTTTATGGACTGACTGTAAGATACTAGCCCAAATTAAATTATAATAAGAAATGTGGGGATAAATTAAACTATTGTACAAAGTTAATAAAGTACTTGTTTTTAAATATGGTTTAACCTTTTTTATAATACCTAAAGATTTTGAAATCTTCTTTCACACCGATTCACAACTAAGAACTTTGTTGAGGATGCACTGAAATTGTTATTTATATAAATTTTAGTTTTTTTTCAGGATTGTAATTCTTATTCTTTTTCTTAGATAAGAACAAGAACGTTCTTTGGCATGAAACTATACTGCTGCCCACAAACGTCACCTCTTTTTAATCAGCTAAATAAAGGTTTTAATTTCACTTCCACACACCTCAACCAAACTATGCCGGCGTCTATATCCAATCACAGACGGGCTGACTTCTTATCAGCCAATCACAGACAGAGTTACTTCACATCGTCCAATCAAATTTACGCAACTTTATGACGTAGCAAAGCAAGCTTGTCTGATCTTTGTGTTTCTAAATCGTGTAGTCACTGTGGGAAGCTAACAGTTTACCGATTAACAGAGAAGGATTTTTCAATTTTACAACTAGGGATAAGTTTACAACAACACCTTCAAAATGGTAAGATAACAAATTATTCTAACAAATGTTTGAGGTGTTTTTTGTCAAAGTATAGCTTCAAGAGCTAACTAAGCTAACGATCGTTAGCATACATGCTAAGTCTGCTACCGTTCATGACTGCAAGAAAAGTCTTTTCAATCAAAACTTCTGTTTTAGCTTTTTAAACTATATGTAGTGCTATATAATGTTTTATTTAATGTTTAGTGGTAGAAAAGATTGAAACACCAGACATGTGTGTTAGTCGGTTATTAGTCAATAAAACGAGCTTTAGATGGTAAAATCTGTTTTAAAAACATTAATTTACTTTAATAACACATATAATGAAAAGAAAATCACCCTACTGATACGACTTTATTTTTAAAAGATAAAATGTAAATTCATATTATTTTAAATGCATGTTTTCATTTTTATATGAAATGAGCTGTTTATGCTTTTTGTTAAACCAGCTTAAAGTTTGAAAAAAAAAAAGTTTAATCTTTCATAAGCACAAATACAGAACTGTAAAACTCTTAAGCAGCCCTTCATATTAATCTGTTTTGCTCCAAAAGTTGCCAGATTTTCACAAGACTAACGAACACTTTAAATGTCACTCTTTTTTTGTTTGTTTGTTTTGTATTTATACACAACACTGGTTAATCCATTGAGTTTACAGTATAAGCTTTTTATGTGAGAAAAGAGTTTTAGTCTCGATAGGAAAATAATCAGCTAATGTCCAAAGAAGATGTGGAGAAAAGTTGCTCCTTTTTAAAGATGACGATCTGTCTGTTCGGACAGAAAAGATGAAGAAATGAAGGATGACTCTGCACGTTTTCCTCTCATTTTGTGGTTTAATCTTTACTTGTACTCTTTGTTCTTTCAGTCTATCATGTCGTATAACGGGGGCGCCGTCATGGCCATGCGGGGGAAGAACTGTGTTGCGATCGCTGCGGACCGAAGGTTCGGCATTCAGGCTCAGATGGTCTCCACAGACTTCCAGAAGATCTTCCCCATGGGGGAGAGGCTGTGCATCGGGCTGGCTGGTCTGGCCACTGACGTTCAGACAGTGTGAGTGTGTCAGGCGACCACTAACTGACCTGCCATATTATATTTCTTTATAAAAGCATCAAGAAATGGCAAACATTACTGCAACATAATTACATCTTGGATGTTTTTTTGTGTGTCTTGTGTTCAGATCCCAGAGGCTTAAATTCAGACTGAACCTGTATGAGCTGAAGGAGGGTCGTCAGATCAAACCCAAGACCTTCATGAGCATGGTGTCCAACCTGCTGTACGAGAGGAGGTGAGCAGAACCGAGAGCCTGTGGACTCGTCCATCGAGCAGTCCTGTGGAACGGCCATCTTCAAGCGCCCTCTGGCCGTTTATAAAACCCAAGCTCTCAAAACCGAAGCGAGCGTCGAAGCAGAATTCAAACGTTTTTCTTTCCAAGAGTTAAGAAAAGTTTTGAAAATAAATGAAAATTTAATTAAACCTCCAGTGGAAGAAAGACAAACAGGATTTTACACTAGGGCTTTAACAGACTACTCGAGTAATCGACACATCGATTACTTGGACCTCTATCGAGTTTCTTAATTTCACATTGAGTATTCGTAGTGACGTCATCACGTCGCAGTTACAGAACAGAAAATGAATCAACTTCCTGTTTAGAGCGTTGCGTACCGGTGGTACACCATATTCTGTGACCACCGTACAGTATATTGTGACCGTAGTGGGCGGTGTTTCATGAACAGGTCACAGAATGTGGTGTAACACTGGGTCCAATCGACCGAACCAGAACCAGCTTCCTCTGACCTTGTTTCACAAATAAAAGGCAAAAAATATTAATCTCTAAACCTATAAAAACCTATTAACATATTAATCTTTAAAACTAAACCTAATGCGCAGCACCACAGGCGGTGGTGCGGGGTGGTCAACCGCCACACTATTTTTAGTTTTGTTTTTGACGTGCCGCACATTTTTTTCACTTTTGCAGCTTAATAATAATAACTAACAGTTTTGGGTTTCCTGTGACTCATTTGCTGTAAGATAAATGGTTGGACTTTTTTTGTAAATAATAAATTACCTTTTTTTGTGTGTGGTTTTAATTAGTTATTTTTTGCATCTTGAGATCCTATGACATCATCAACTACTCGAGCTCTACTCAAGTATTATTATGTTAATGTCGAGTTTAAAAAATGATTTACTCGTTCAACCTCTATTTTACGCTACTGAACATTTCCTGGAGGCTTGGTCACATTTATGTTGTGAAGTAGAGCCACTTTCTGTTAGCTGAAGTTCTGCTACTGTTGGCTAACTTTTCACAAGCATTTAGCTACTTTTTTTGCCTTTGGCAAAGTTTAACAGCGATTCTGCTGCTTTTAGTTAGCATTTAGCTGCAATTGTGCTACTTTCATGCTGCCTTTTGCTACATTTAGCTGCAATTCTGTTACTTTTAGCAGACTTTGCACCTTTAGCTGCTTTTGGACAGTCTTACAACTTACATCTGCAGTTTATAATTCAGCTGCTTTTAGCAGGTGTTTTGCTTTTAGCTATCATTTTTTAGCTGCAATTGTCTTATTACTTTTTGGCTAGTCTTTTGCTGCATTTAGCCACAATTCTGTTCTTTTAGCAGGTGTTTTGCTAAAGTTTGCTTTTGGCTAGCTTTTTTTCTTCTACTTTTAGCTTCAATTCTCTTAATTTTAGCTTGCATTTAGCTACTTTTAGCTTGTCTTTTGCATTAGGAGCCAGGTATTTTTGTGCAGATCCGGTTCTCGTTGGCAGAACCAAATGGCTAAGTTGTCACGCAGCTGCATCACCAGTGAGAACAAATTTAGTTCATGTTTGTGATTTTATGTATTTTTCCTCAGGTTTGGCCCGTACTACATCGAGCCAGTGATCGCAGGACTGAACCCTAAAACCTTTGAGCCGTTCATCTGCTCCTTGGACCTGATCGGCTGTCCCATGGTGACGGAGGACTTCGTCGTGAGCGGAACCTGTTCGGAGCAGATGTACGGCATGTGCGAGTCTCTGTGGGAGCCCGACATGGTTCGTATTCACCGTTCGCCTCAGAACTGAGTTTACGTGCAGGAGAAAACATCCTGTTTTTACTTTGTTTGTTTTTGGCGATGTTCGTAAACACGATTGTTCCCGACAAAGCCTAAACACCTTTCTAAATGTTTTTATTTTGTCTACGTTGTTTCAAATGCTCCCATAAACTTTCACTGAAATTACCGCCCTCTAGTGGTCCTTAGGGGGAAATCGACCATAAGGAAATCCCTTTATACAGTATATGCATTTTTCGGATCCCAGTTTTATCATAAAATAATGCATTCCTTTCATCAAAGTGTTTATTTTTACTTTACTTTTTTTAATCTATACTTTCATATTAGCTCACTCTGTGATGCTTTTCTTTTACATTTTATATTTTCTGTAAAACTTCCGGACGAACTTCAACTTGCTGCTGAGCTGCAGCTCTCATGTCGTCCAGCAAAACTGTTTTTGTTTGGATGTAAAGAGCAAAATTACACCTGCATATTGCACAAGTAAACGTTTAGTAAAAAAAAAAAAAAATCAGTTCCACGTGCAGCAGGCTGAAAAATCAGACGCTCAGCCGACTCGTGTTCGCTCAACTGAAATCGAGTCAAGTCATCTTTATTCATAGAGCACAGTTAAAACAGATAAACTGCTATCAAGGTGCTTTACAACATGAAAAAGAAATAAAAAACAGAAAACTGTAACACACACTAATGCTAACTATGAAATTAACAGCAAAAAAAAAATGTATAAGAACAGCATTAAAAAATAAACCGAACAAAATACACTAAGCTCACCCAGTATGAAACGCTAGAGAGAACAGATGAGTTTTTAGGAGGGGTTTGAACAGGTGAAGGGGGGTGGCCTGTCTAATGTTGCGGGGCAGGTTGTTCCAAAGTTTGGAAATCAGGACATCTTCAGGAGCTGTTTATCCATCCGGGTCAGTAAAAGAAAAAATGAAATGGAAACTGGTGTCGAGTAGTTTCAGAAAATAAAAAAAGAGATTATAAAATAACCTCTAGTCCTCATCTTTGGCTGGATAAAATAAAATAAAAGGTCA
>JBBPBX010033827.1:0-15324 GCA_038048925.1 Garcialebias charrua
TCCTCTCTGCATCATGGCTACTGATGAAGAGCAGGGACTTAAAACGGGGGTCCAGAGCTGTTGCAGTGTGGAAGAGATCTTCAAGGCCTGTGTAGCGTTTCTCCAAGTCATTCTTGAACGCCTGCTTCATCTCTCTGATTAACACTGAGTCTTCATCTGATGGTTCAAAGTTCTTTTTAAGCTTTACTTTTACAGGAACAATCATAGAGAGTGTGGGTCGCTTGTCTTCAGACATGCTGGTGGTCACAAGTTTGACCGGTGCCATCAGTTTGACAATATCTTGAATGTCGCAGAAGTCTTTGTCCTTGAGAGTATTCACCTCTTCTCCTTTTCTGAGGTCCCTGGACATGAGTGCTGCAGAAATAGCAGGATGTTGTTCAAAAAAGCGTTCAAGCATGTCATGAGAGCTATTCCACCGCGTGGATACATCTTGGATGAGTTTGTGGGAAGGCAAGGCCAGTTGTTTCTGTTTATCTTGAAGGATTTCTGCTGCTCTCACACTACGATGAAAAAAGGCAACCACTTTCCTCACTCTTCCCAGCAACCTTGCTACTGTGTCAACTTTAAAGGCTTTCTGTGTGGCAAGATTAATAGTGTGTGCAAAGCACATGAGGTGAGGACTCATCTCTGCTTCCACTCCAGCTAATACCATGTTTGTGGCGTTGTCTGTCACCAGGGCTGGATCTTTATCAAGAAGGTTCCAGTCAACACATGCCTGTTTTAGCAGAGCACCAATATTTTTCCCAGTGTGGGAGCCTTTGAATGCCCTGGTTTGCAGCACGTGCACATTTAATTTCCAGTCTGGAGAGATGTAGTGGACAGTGATGGTCACATAAGACTCAGTGGAGCATGACGTCCAGGCATCTGTTGTAACAGCAACTCGTTCTGCACGTGCCAATTCTTTTTCAACTTGGCTCTTCACTTGGGCATACAAAGCTGGCATGCACGTGTTTGTGAAGTGCTGCCGGGATGGAATCTTATATCTGGGCTCTAACGTGCGAATCATGTCCTGAAATCCTTCCCCCTCCACTATATTATATGGACACAAGCCCTTAGCGATAAAACGTGTTATTGATGCTGTTATAGCCTTAGCTCGTGCTGAATTATCACCGAGTTGCCCATAAAATTGAGTAATAACGTTACCCGTCGCTTTCTGTGATGCAGCTGCATGCTCCTGCTCGTTTTTATGAGGCTTGAGCAGTTCGCCATACTCGTCTTTGTGTTTCCTCGTTGCATGTTGATCGAGGTTTGTCGTGCTACCAGTGTACTTCAGAGGGGCTCTGCATAGCTTACAAATAGCGTGGCTTTTGTCGAGTTGTCCATCCTTCTTGTAAAACCCGAAAACGTTCCACACTTTAGATTTTTGTCTGGCTGATGAGTTGAAAATCTTTCGCGGTGACTCGCTAGCGCTGCTGCTAACCTCCATGTTCTTCGTCTTGGTGAGCTACGGCGCATGCGTGAGAACAGCTTCGCGGGCATTCCCAACTCTCGCGTTGTTTTAGAAACACATTGTAAACCCAGCAAGTCTCGCGATAACCGGTCCGTGTCTCTTCAACCGGTTCATCTCAGGATTTGTGGATGGTTGCTGTCGGTTTACATGGCTGCTACCGATGCAACCACATCGCTAGCTTGTAAAACCGGATATCCGGTCGAATCGGTTAATCTATAACAAGCCTAGTGCTTGGCGTCTCGTTAGCGCCTTTTTTCCGATTTGCGAGCGATGTTCTGGTTTAACGAGAGCCACGTGGGTTTTGTTCGATTTGCGAGCGATGTTCCGGTTTTACGAGAGCCACGTGGGTTTTGTTCGATTTGCGAGCGATGTTCCGGTTTTACGAGAGCCACGTGGGTTTGTCCGATTTGCAAGCGATGTTCCGGTTTTACGAGAGCGACGTGGGTTTGTCCGATTTACGAGCGATGTTCCGGTTTTACGAGAGCCACGTGCGGGCCGTTCCGAGATACGAATTTTCGCTTTACGAGCGACTCGGAGGAACGGAACTCGCTCGTATGTCGGGGACTACCTGTATAACTGAAATAAGTTAAGGCCGAGATACACTTGAGCGTCCTCACGATACGCCTATACGCAACGTACGTACGCCAAGGCAAAAGCGTAGCCCCGCGTAGCCCCTCAGGGCACATACGCGCAAAGTTTTTTTTTACGTCCGCGTGCGCGATGCGCGGTGTCTGACCATAAACTTCCCCGGCGCCGGACTGTTTTGTATGTTACACAAATGAAATAAATTCCCCTTCTTTATCGCTGATCGGGCCTTTTCTTTTGTTTTTTTGCCTAAAGTCAAGTAATCACTTCTTCCTCCGTTCACTCGATGAATGAAATGAATGAATTCAGGTCCTACCTGGGTGCGCGATGTTTTAAATATCCCTGGTGGGCTGTGTGCTGCAGGAAAAGCACTCCCTGTTATTATTTTTATTTCTGAGAGAACTTTTTATAACATATATAGTAGAAACACCGTATCAGAACACCGCCGCGGTCTTCAGCGAGCTACATGAGCAGCTGACTGAAAGCTGTCAATCATTTCAGTAGGCGTGTCAGCAAGTGACCAATCAGCGAGCTCAGTTGAGTCCCCTCCGTGCGCAGCTGCTCATATTACAACAAGGAGAACGCGAGCGTTTGAAAGCTGATAGTTTCTGAAGTATAGCAGCAAAACACATGCGCACAAAATGCGCGCGTAGAGTGGCGTACCTGAGGACGCTCAAGTGTATCTCGGCCTTTAGACTAGCAGAAATAAGCAGACAAAGGCACACCAAGCTGAAATTAGTAGAAATAAGTTCCAATTGATAAAGCTCCTCGGATGAGAAGCGAAACGTCTTCTGTTACAAATAAAGTCCAGTTGATCTTGAATTGAACGCCTTTTTGATTTATCATGTCCTGGACGACTGAGAATCTTCACCAGCATAGAAATAAGTTAATTAGTCTGAAAGTAGCAGAGTAAATGCATTTACTGAGAAACTTAAGTTTTTAAAGCGGTGATTTCATTCTGTTGTGGAGAAAACTCTTCCACATAGTACAGAAAAGGAGAACAACATTCACATTTTATTTCAAGACTGTACTGATGATGTGGATACGTGTGTTTCTGAATCCTCTGAATTTCCAAATGTTGTCAGAAAGACACATCTGGACTTTATCAACATCTGACCAGTTAGTTTTAGTTTTTGGTTGAAGTCTCTGCTGAGTTCTGAGATGTGGAGCATCAGCCGCGTTTAGTTTCAGATACATGTTTTACTTCTGAACAGCAGGTGGCAGCAGCAGCACTACTGCAGTCTGAGAGGACAGGAAGTGACGTCACTGATAGAAAAAAAACATGAGTTATATATATTTATTATTTCTCTAAAACTCGTGTGCAAATCTCATAGTTTTCTGGTGCTGTTCAGTCTGGATTGATCTAATCTAAGCACTGTTGAGTTGCTGGTTCGCTTTAGGGGAATGAATTGGTGAAGTTCGTGAGTCATTTGGGTTAATTTTTGTGCATCGATACCGCATTGCATTGTGGTAAATTAGGATATATAAGGGAAAAGAAGTTTAACAGTGTATCTAAAATGTGTGAAAATATGAGTGAACCTTTGTGTAAACTTTTATGTTGAAACAAAAAACGTGAAGAGCTTGAGCTCCGATGTTTTTTTTGTCTGTTGTATGTGAACCGTAAGTTAAAAGGGCAGGAGTGTAGAACACCAACTAAAAACAACGTACAGCATTTCATGGAAAGTTAAATATGATGTCAGTGGATCTTTAAGGTTCACCAGGGATATTACCCGTTAATGGGTTTATCCCTGAATATGTCAATTTTTGTAAGGGGTGATTGCATAGCGTATGTATTCTCCCCTGATGAACTGTAAAAAAGTAACTAACATGAAACTCCGGTATGTAGCTATCTACAAACCATCGAATTTAAAACAATTTTCACTAATGTGCAAATGTGAAAACTTCCTTCTATCAATCGAGCATGTAATGAGAGCTGTTCTCCAGCAGAGGCCTCCGGAGCGTTTAGTCCTGTGGAGTCATGGTGTCCAGTCATATGCCTCAACATGTGTTGAATTGGTGGACTGTGTTCTCCCCTGAACATAAGATATTTTAAAATATACTGCATCAATATTAGTGTGATATTTTTAAAATTTGATCAGTATGATTTCAACATCCCTCAAAATCAATAGAAATTACTGAGTTATGTTCAGTTTGTTACCTCTTCAGAAATTTCATTGGTGTGTGATGAAGATTCATTATTTACATTTACACATTGGAATCTATCAGATATGACTAAAACCAAGCTGTTCCTGTAAGTCCAATATCATACTCAAGTATCTGTAGTAACAAACCCTCGACTTACAACGTAGATCCGTTCCTACACGGCGTCGTAAACCAATTTTCTTTATCAACATCTGACCAGTTAGTTTTTGGTTGAAGTCTCTGCTGAGTTCACTATGGATGTGGAGTATCAGCGAGAAGGTCTGGTATCAGCCGCGTTTAGCTTCAGATACATGTTGTATTTACTTCTGTACAGCAGGTGGCAGCAGCAGCACTACTGCAGTCTGAGAGAGGACAGGAAGTGACGTCACTGATAGGAAAAAACATTCTGAGTTATATATAATTATTATTTCTCTAAAACTCGTGTGCAAATCTCACAGTTTTCTGGTGCTGTTCAGTCCGGATTGATCTAATCTAAGCACTGTTGAGTTGCTGGTTCGCTTTAGGGGAATGAATTGGTGAAGTTCGTGAGTCATTTGGGTTAATTTTTGTGCATCGATACCGCATTGCATTGTGGTAAATTAGGATATGTAAGAGAAAAGAAGTTTAACAGTGTATCTAAAATGTGTGAAAATATGAGTGAACCTTTGTGTAAACTTTTATGTTGAAACAAAAAACGTGAAGAGCTTGAGCTCCGATGTTTGTTTTTTTTGTCTGTTGTATGTGAACCGTAAGTTAAAAGGGCAGGAGTGTAGAACACCAACTAAAAACAACGTACAGCATTTCATGGAAAGTGTTATATAATGTCAGTGGCTCTTTAAGTATTACTCGGGGGTTTTACCCGTTAATGGGTTGATCCCCGATCATACCATATCATACCGTACCGTCCACACAAAAGTGCTGGATTATGTCAATTTTTGTAAGGGGTGAGTGCATAGTGTATGCATTCGCCCCTGATGAACTGTACAAAAGTAACTAACTCAAAACCTCGGTATGTAGATTTGTTCTTATTTTTCTCGATATGTATCTACAAACAGTCGAAGTTTCAACAATTTTCACTTATGTGCGAATGTGAACACTTACTTCTATCAATCGAGCATTTAATGAGAGCTGTTCTCCAGCAGAGGCTTCCGGAGCGTTTAGTCCTGTGGAGTCATGGTGTCCAGTCCAATACTGTACCTCAACATGTGTTGAATTGGTGGACTGTGTTCTCCCCTGAACATTTGTTTAAAAGAAGATATTTAAAAATTTACTGCATCAATATTAGTGTGATATTTTTTAAATTTGATCAGTATGATTTCAACATCCCTCAAAATCAATAGAAATTACTGAGTTATGTTCAGTTTGTTACCTCTTCAGAAATTTCATTGGTGTATGATGAAGATTCATTATTTACATTTACACATTGGAATCTATCAGATATGACAGAAACCAAGCTGTTCCTGTAAGTCCAATATCATACTCAAGTATCTGTAGTAAAAAACCCTCGACTTACAACGTAGATCCGTTCCTACACGGCGTCGTAAACCAATTTTCGACGTAAGTCGAAATATACGTACATACTGCACCATATACATGTACAGTACTGTATTACTAAGCACTTAGCCTATCCTAACACAGTACCCTAATTATAAATAAAAAAAACATACATTTGGGAGCCATAATGAAGGGAAAAAACAGTTAATAGCCTACTTGGATGCTGGTGACACCGTCCACCTCAGTCCATCCTCCATATTCTCCATTCGTTTACGACGTAAAACCGCGTTCACAGTACAGTTTTGTTTTGTTTTATGAATGTCCAGAGGACCAGACTTAGCTTTTTTAGAGAGTACAGTGTAGTATTCCTCCATCGCTACGTTTACTACGTAAAACCGGAAACTGCGTAACTCGGCTTTTCAAAATATTTTATTTTTTTATTTTTTATGGGAGATGCGCCGTAACCACGAAACGTCGTAACTCGAGACCGTCGTAACCTAAGGACTACCTGTATTGTGATCAGCTGTCTCAAATGCAGCACTGAGGTCTAACTGACCAGCAACTATTTTCTCTAGAATTTTTTAGATGAAAGTTAGATTAGATATAAATGGCTAGGATTCCTGAGTCAATATGTTTCTTAAGTAAAGGTTTAATTACAGCAATCTTAAAGCTCTGTGGTACGTAACTGTTTTTCAGAGACAAATTAAGCAGATTCAAGATCCATCCATTCCATCCATCCATTTTCTTCTGCTTATCCGGGGTCGGGTCGCGGGGGTAGCAGCCTAAGTAGGGAGGCCCAGACTTCCCTCTCCCCAGCCACTTGGAGCAGCTCCTCTGGGGGAATCCCAAGGCGTTCCCAGGCCAGCCGAGAAACATAGTCCCTCCAGCGTATCCTGGGTCTTCCTCTGGGTCTCCTCCCGGTGGGACATGCCCGGAACACCTCACCAGGGAGGCGTCCAGGAGGCATCCTAACCAGATGCCCGAGCCACCTCAACTGGCTCCTCTCGATGTGGAGAAGCAGCGGCTCTACTCCGAGTCCCTCCCGGATGACTGAGCTTCTCACCCTATCTCTAAGGGAGAGTCCAGCCACCCTGCGGAGAAAACTCATTTCAGCCGCTTGTATCCGAGATCTTGTTCTTTCGGTCATAACCCAAAGCTCATGACCATAGATGAGGGTGGGAACGTAGATCGATCGGTAAATTGAGAGCTTTGCCTTTTGACTCAGCTCTCTCTTCACCACGACAGACCGGTACAGCGCCCGCTTCACTGCGGACGCTGCACCTATCCGCCTATCGATCTCACGCTCCAGTTTTCCCTCATTCGTGAACAAGATCCCGAGATACTTAAACTCCTCCACTTGGGTAAGGACCTCCTCCCCGACCCGGAGAGGGCACGCTACCCTTTTCCGGCTCAAGACCATGGCCTCGGATTTGGAGGAACTGATCCTCATCCCGGCCGCATCACATTCAGCTGCAAACCGCTCCAGCGAAAGCTGTAGATCACGAGCTGATGAAGCCAATAGGACCACATCATCTGCAAAAAACAGAGAAGCGATTCTAAGGCCACCAAAACGGATCCTCTCAACACCTTGGCTGCGCCTAGAAATTCTGTCCATAAAAGTTATAAACAGAATCGGTGACAAAGGGCAACCTTGGCGGAGTCCAACTCTCACCGGAAACGAGCCTGACTTACTGCCAGCGATGCGGACCAAGCTCTGACACCGGTCGTACAGGGACCTAACAGCCCATATCAAAGGGCCTGGTACCCCATACTCCCGGAGTACCCGCCACAGAACCCCCCGAGGGACGCGGTCGAATGCCTTTTCCAAGTCTACAAAGCACATGTAAACTGGTTGGGCAAACTCCCACGCACCCTCCAGGACCCTGTTGAGGGTGTAGAGCTGGTCTAGTGTTCCACGACCAGGACGAAAACCACACTGCTCCTCCTGAATCCGAGGTTCGACTATCCGACGGACCCTCCTCTCCAGAACCCCTGAATAGACCTTACCAGGGAGGCTTAAGAGTGTGATCCCTCTATAGTTGGAACACACCCTACGGTCCCCCTTTTTGAATAGGGGAACCACCACCCCAGTCTGCCAATCCAAGGGAACTGCCCCCGATGTCCACGCGATATTGCAGAGTCGCGTAAGCCAACACAACCCCACAACATCCAGAGCCCTAAGGAACTCAGGACGAATCTCATCCACCCCCGGAGCCTTGCCACCGCGGAGCTTTTTAACCACCTCGGCGACCTCAGCACCAGAGATTGGAGAGCCCGACCCAAAGTCCCCAGGCTCCGCTTCCTCAGTGGAAGACGTGCCAGTAGGATTGAGGAGGTCTTCGAAGTATTCCGCCCACCGACTCACAACATCCCGAGTTGAGGTCAACAGCACGCCATCCCCACCATAAATGGTGTTGGTCGCGTACCGCTTTCCCCCCCTGAGACGCCGGATGGTGGACCAGAATCGCCTCGAAGCCGTACGGAAGTCATTCTCCATGGCCTCTCCGAACTCCTCCCACGCCCGAGTTTTTGCCTCAGCAACCACCCGAGCCGCATGCCGCTTGGACTGCCGGTACCTATCTGCTGCTTCCGGGGTCCCACAGGCCAAAAAGGCCCAATAGGACTCCTTCTTCAGCTTGACAGCATCCCTCACCGCCGGTGTCCACCACCGGGTTCGAGGGTTGCCACCACGACAGGCACCAACAACCTTGCGGCCACAACTCCGATAAGCTGCCTCGACAATAGAGGCGCGAAACATGGCCCACTCGGGCTCAATGTCCCCCGCCTCCCTCGGAACGTGTTCAAAGCTCTCCCGGAGGTGGGAGTTAAAGCTCCGTCTTACGGGAGACTCTGCCAGACGTTCCCAGCAGACCCTCACAATACGTTTGGGTCTGCCAGGTCTGACCGGCATCCTCCCCCACCATCGGAGCCAACTCACCACCAGGTAGTGGTCAGTTGACAGCTCCGCCCCTCTCTTCACCCGAGTGTCCAGGACATGCGGCCGCAGATCAGATGAGACGACAACAAAGTCGATCATTGAACTACGACCTAGGGTGTCCTGGTGCCAAGAGCACATATGAACACCCTTATGCCTGATTTTTACTACGCGTGCGCGATACGCGTGCGCGATACGCGTGCGCGATACGCGTGCGCGATACGCGGTGTCTGACCATAAACTTCCCGGCGCCGGACTGTTTTGTATGTTACACAAATGAAATAAATTCCCCTTCTTTATCGCTGATCGGGCCTTTTCTTTTGTTTTTTTGCCTAAAGTCAAGTAACCGCTTCTTCCTCCGTTCACTCGATGATTGAAATGAATGAATTCAGGTCCTACCTGGGTGCGCGATGTTTTAAATATTCCCTGGTGGGCTGTGTGCTGCAGGAAAAGCGCTCCCTGTTATTATTTTTATTTCTGAGAGAACTTTTTATAACATATATAGTAGAAACACCGCATCAGAACACCGCAGAAGTCTGAGCGACCTGATCATGATGCATTCTCAAGGTTTCACTTTCAGCTGACTGAAATCTGTCAATCATTTCAGTAGGCGTGTCAGCAAGTGACCAATCAGCGAGCTCAGTTGAGTCCCCTCCGTGCACAGCTGCTCATATTACAACAAGGAGAACGTGAGCTGAAGTATAGCAGCAAAAACATACGCACAAAATATGCGCGTATACGCGCGTATACGGAGGACGCTTCAGTGTATCTCGGGCTTTAGCCGTGTTTAATTTCAGATCCGTTGTTTTTTCTTCTGAACAGCAGGTGGCAGCAACAGCACTACTGCAGTCTGAAGGGAGACAGGACGTGACATCACTGCTAGCAGCATATATCCACATTATTCCTACGTCCCATGACGCTTTGCGCGAAATGTGCACACGACTTCCGGTTGACCGGAAACACCGTTTGTTTACATGCGAGTAATACAGTTGAAGACAGTCCAAACTTTGTTGTTTTAGTTCATTAAAAATGTGGGAACACCACTCGTTTTCTTAAAAGAGGAGGGACGAATAAAAAGAAATTACCTGATCGCGCAGACATAATTTAAAAATAAATAAATAGCGAACGCGTTTGCTCCTGTCTCTCGGCTAAGGTTTGTTAGCAGCTATCTCGGCTAGCAGCTATCTCGGCTAAAAGTCACGGTGTTCTGTAACACTGGTCGCGCCTGACATATATCATTTTAAGACATATCATCCAAAACTCTCATTAATATACCCTCCCTGAATAAAAAGACGTTACCTGATCGCGCTGACATAATTTAAAAATACATAAATAGCAACGCGTTTGCTCCTGTCTCTCGGCTAACGTTTGTTAGCAGCTATCTCGGCTAAAAGTCACGGTGTTCTGTAACACTGGTCGCGCCTGACATATATCATTTTAAGACATATCATCCAAAACTCTCATTAATATACCCTCCCTGAATAAAAAGACGTTACCTGATCGCGCTGACATAATTTAAAAATACATAAATAGCAACGCGTTTGCTCCTGTCTCTCGGCTAACGTTTGTTAGCAGCTATCTCGGCTAAAAGTCACGGTGTTCTGTAACACTGGTCGCGCCTGACATATATCATTTTAAGACATATCATCCAAAACTCTCATTAATATACCCTCCCTGAATAAAAAGACGTTACCTGATCGCGCTGACATAATTTAAAAATACATAAATAGCAACGCGTTTGCTCCTGTCTCTCGGCTAACGTTTGTTAGCAGCTATCTCGGCTAAAAGTCACGGTGTTCTGTAACACTGGTCGCGCCTGACATATATCATTTTAAGACATATCATCCAAAACTCTCATTAATATACCCTCCCTGAATAAAAAGACGTTACCTGATCGCGCTGACATAATTTAAAAATACATAAATAGCAACGCGTTTGCTCCTGTCTCTCGGCTAACGTTTGTTAGCAGCTATCTCGGCTAAAAGTCACGGTGTTCTGTAACACCGGTCGCGCCTGACATATATCATTTTAAGACAGTAAATCATCCAAAACTCTCATTAATAAACCCTCCCTGAATAAAAAGAAATTACAGATGTTACCTGATCGCGCAGACACAGCCATAGAGAAGGATGCAGGAACACTCTTTCTTTGTTTTGGGTCCGTGTTGAAAACACTGTTGTTTTAGCCAAAGATTTAGCTTGGTCCGGTTGTTGGTGCAGCCGCGAACAGCACAGCAGGTACCTGAACCCCGGTAGGACATTTCAGTAAACGTTCCGTTTAAACAAAAGCTGTGTTTGCTCCGATAAAATGAATGAAAATAACTTTCAAAAACACCCGCGATCTATACTCCGCCTATGGAATACAGGCACTTCCGGTGTCGGACAGGAAGTTCAATGCACATTCGCTTCTACAGTGACACCTCCAGGAATAATGTGGATATATACAGTATATATACAGTATATATATATATAACCAGAAAACGACAAACTATTGGAATCTTTAGAAGACAGAATTACCTTTTGGCTCTCCAAATACCCAAACTCAATTATTTTAATTGGCGGGGACTTCAACATTACCTTAGACAATATGAAAGACAGATGGACGCCTACGTGACAGACCTCATACAGCGCCACTTTAAAAAAATTTATGGATAAATTCAATGTTATAGATATATGGAGAGAAAAATTCCCAGATGACAAAATTTTTACATGGAGCAATAAAACAGGGTCCAGACAATCCCGTATTGATTTTTGGCTTATTTCCAAATGTATTAATAAAGACAACATTGCTGTTAACATTCTTGCCACCCCTCCTGATCATAGAGCTATTCAAATTAACATCCAAATTTATACTCTTGATAATACACCTTACAAATGTGCTTACTGGAAACTAAATACTGTAACTCTTTGCTAAAGCATGAAATAGTTAAAGCTCATATTAATAAATTAATTATATTTTATTGGACTAAGGCTAACAAGGAAGGGTCTTTCTGCAGCACTTGGGAACTTCTCAAATTTGAAATTGGCAAATTCTTAAGACGTTATGGATGTCAGATTTCTAAATTGAAGAAAGCTGAAGAGGAAGAGGTCATAAGCAAAATCACCTCCTATTACCTAAAATCCCCAGAAGACGTTTCGGAGGAAGATAAATTAAATTTAATAGAACATCAAAACAAACTGGATGCCTTATATAAACACAAGGCTGAAGGCGCCTTCATCAGATCCAGGAAACGATGGCTGGAGGAAGGAGAACAAAACTCTGCTTACTTTTTTAGGCTAGAAAAATACAGATCAAAAATAAACTCTATTTACCAACTAAATATCAATGACATTACCTCCAACAATCCTAAGGAAATTGCAACTTTTTGTGCCAAATTTTACTCTAATTTATACAGCTCAAAATATAATAAAAATATATCAGTATCATTTCTTAACAATATTAAAAATTTAAAAACTATTGACGTAGAGGATGGTGACTACTGTGACAACCCATTTACAGTGGAGGAAATTTCTAAAGGCATCAATGCACTGAAGGCCAATAAATCCCCTGGCACAGATGGTTTATCTGCTGAATTTTATCAATCATTCTCTAATCATATAGCTCCATTTCTCTTACAGGTATTTCTAGAAAGTATAGAGAACAACAGTCTCCCTCCTACCCTGACTCAAGGCCTAATAACACTCATTCCAAAACCAAACAAAGACCCACTCTTTATTGATAATTGGAGACCTATATGTCTACTCAATAATGATTATAAGATTATGGCTTCAATACTAGCTAACAGAATTAAAAAGGTTTTGGACACTGTTATTGACGAGACACAGTCAGGCTTTATGAGAAACAGACACATCTCTAACAACATCAGACTAGTTCTAGACTTACTTGATTATTCATATTTGGTGCCCGATGATAGTTTTATTCTTTTTCTGGATTTTTATAAGGCTTTTGACACAATCGAACATCAATTCATTTTTCAATCTTTAGAAAAATTTGGTTTTGGCCCTTTTTTTTGTAACGCTGTCAAAACATTATACTCCAATTGTAATAGTGCTATTAAATTGCCAAACGGCACCACCCCTAGATTTGACCTAAAACGTGGAATTCGCCAAGGATGCCCCATCTCTCCATATTTATTCTTACTTTGCACTCAAATCCTTACAACTCATGTCTCCAATAGTTCTGTACAAGGAATCAGCATAGCTAATAAAGAGCTCATAATCAGCCAGCTGGCTGATGACACCACATTATTTTTAAGAAATGCAAACCAGATCCCCCTTGCCTTAGAGGTGATTAATACCTTTTCCAAGGCCTCCGGCTTATTTTTAAAAATAAAAAAAAAGTGAATTGCTAGCAATTAAGGATTGTCTTGCTAATGTTATTTGCAATATCCCTGTTAAACAAGAAGTTACTTATTTAGGAATTTTAATCTCTAAAGACCAAAAATTAAGATGCTCCTCTAAGAAAACCAAAAATAAATTAAACCAGTGGCTTCAGAGGGACTTATCTCTAAAAGGTAGAGTGTTGATTACCAAAGCTGAAGGATTATCCCGATTGACATATGCTGCTCTCCCCTTATATTTAGACAACAAAATCTGTAAAGATATTGATCGTATGATTTTTAATTTTATATGGAAAAATCGTACACACTATATAAAAAAACTGTTATTATGAATAATTATGAATCAGGTGGACTTAACTGTCTGGATTTCTCTACTTTAAATAACACATTCAAAATTAAATGGGCTAAACACTTCCTTAAAAATCCAACCTCTATCTGGAACCTTATACCAAATTACGTTTTCTCGTGCTGTGGTGGCTTTAACCTCATTTTAAATTGTAACTACAATGTTGAGAAACTTCCTGTAAAACTTTCATCTTTCCATAAGCAGGTGCTCTTGGCGTGGATGCTCATATATAAACATAACTTCTCACCTCACAAATACCTCATCTGGAACAACAGAGATATTTTATTTAAAAATAAATCACTATATCTTGAAACTTGGGTTCAAAATGGGATCCTACGGGTGGCTCAGCTGGTTAATAAGGAAGGTCAATTAATCAATTACAATGAATTCTGCTCAATATATAATTTTCCAGTTAGTCTCCAGGAATTCTCCATGGTGGTTAATGCTATACCTTTGGGCACCTTAATGTTTAAAAACACAAATTATACTCTGTCTGTTCCACTCACTGTCCCTGATCCAGCCGAGTCATCTGTGGGGAAAATCTGTTTTTCACAGGAGACTGGGAAGAGCAATAAGGGAATACGCAGGTTGTTTCAAGAAATGACTGTTTCTCGTCCATCTTTAACAATTTACTGGAGCCGTTATGTCCCTGATATTCATTGGAAAATACACAATTAAATATTATTTATACATTGTGACCATGCTGACAATATTCTAACAGCCTCATGCCACGTTCCCACCAAACGTGCCAAAACGCTCCCAACGCACCGTGTTTGCTGCTTGTCAACAGATGTCTGTTCACACCGAACGCGCGCAGTTGGCGCAGCGTCTGGCTCGGCTGTCCAAACATAAATCAGGTTCTAGTGAACCTAGAATCAGGTTCACTAGATTCTAGTGAATCTAGTGAATCATAGTTCTGCCTATGAGTTCTCATAGGCAGAACTCTTGCCTATGAGTTCTGGCTCAATACCACAGAACTCAAATATATATATATTTTTTTGATGCAATATCTGTTGCAGCTGTGGTTGTTTCAAAGGCTTTATAAATAATAATTATAATGAAAATTATGATTTTTTATCATAATTGCGCAACTTCCGGCCGTTTGCGGAAATGCCGCGGTGACCTCCATTTTACTACGGTCTCGGCTCCTGCCAGCCGGCGGTGACCTCAATTTACTGCAGTCTCGGCTCCTGCCAGCCGGCTTCACCACACCGCGCCGGACGACAACAGTAGCTCATGTGCTGGGCTAACACGCAGCGAGCTGACAGGCCGCGGAGAGGCCACCTGCGTCCGGGAGCTCACCTCGAAGCCGGACTGCCCGGAGCTCGGCAGGAGCAGCAGCCGCGGATTTGGATGGGCTAACTCTAACAGGTGCTGCTAATGCCGGACTGCCCGGAGCTGCAGACGCCAATGTGGAGAAACAGAGAGCGCCGACACCCTTTGGATGAACTGACAGGCTAACGAGCGCAGCTAACGTGGAGCTAATAACAGCTAACGAGTGCAGCTAACGCGGGCAGCTCGTTTGGATGGATGGATGGACACTGAGGAGAAACGGCTTTCGGTAAGTTATCCAAAAAAAATTCTGGCTCCAAATGTATGAAGTTAACATACTAACAGTCCTTCCTGTAAACAATTTGGACTGCGTGGTGCTTCAGAAAGCTGCGGAGCTTGGACGTAACACAGTGGAGCTAACGCGGCGGAGCTAACAGACGAGAGAAGCTGTAGCTCAAAGTAAGAAATTAATTTTTATTTACCTTATGTTCTTTTAAAATATTTTTAAGTGTTAGGATAGGCGAAGTGCTTGGTAACTGTTCATTACCGCACATGTACGTGTATCAGTGGCGGCTCGTGCGGTAGGTATACATACAGGTAGTCCCCGAATTACGAGATTTTCGGCTTAAGAGATAGTCGTAGTAACGGAACTCACTCGTAAGTCGGGGATTACATACATATACTGTATATATATACATACATACATACATACATACATACATACATACATACATACAATACATACAATACATACATACATA
>JBBPBX010033827.1:19961-33011 GCA_038048925.1 Garcialebias charrua
AGAGCTTCAACCCCACTAATTCCAGCTTGCAACAGAATATCCAACTGCCACTTACTGACTCAGCACAGTGCAACGATGAGCAGAGTTTAGTCACTGATGTTTCTACCTTGCCTGATCATCCATCTTCAGAGCGAGCAACAGGTGACAGTAGCTCTTTACATGCAAGGCTGCAAAATTTGGGGCTGTCTGACATTGATATCGACTCATGTGAAGTATCACAAGCTAGCACAGAGAAACTAGTTGACCTCATAGTCCGGTTTGAGTCAATTTTCTCAAGAGACAAACTAGATTGCGGCAAAGCTACAGGCTATGTCCATCGGATTCGAGTAGTAGATGACAAGCCGTTCCGGTTGCCATGCCGACGTGTGCCACCAACTCATTATGACAAATTAAGACAAGCTCTGAATGAGATGGAGGAACGGGAAATAATTCAGAAGTCTTCCAGTGATTTTGCATCACCTCTGGTCTTAGTTTGGAAGAAGTCTGGCGATTTAAGAATATGTAATGACTTTCGTTGGCTTAACGCTAGAACTGTCAAAGATGCCCATCCTCTTCCACATCCAGCCGATGCATTGGCTGCTTTAGGAGGAAATGGATTTTTCTCCACAATGGACCTGACTTCAGGCTACTATAATGTGGAGGTGCATGACCAGGACCGCAAGTATACAGCATTCACATCACCGTTCGGGTTATACGAATACAATCGTATGCCACAGGGACTGTGCAACAGTCCAGCGACCTTTATGAGGATGATGTTGGGCATTTTTGGAGATCAGAACTTCCTCAGTGTGCTGTGTTACCTTGACGACGTCCTGGTGTTTGCCCCCACTGAAGAAGTGGCACTACAGCGTTTGCATATGGTGTTCCAGAGATTACAGGCTCACAATCTCAAGTTGGCTCCAAAGAAGTGTCACTTCTTGAGACAGTCTGTGAAATTCCTGGGCCACATTGTTAATGCTGATGGAATAAGGTCAGACCCTGACAAAATAGCATCCATTACGTCTCTCAAGGAAGCAAACCTCATGGAAGATGGTTCTAAGGTCCCATCCCAACAGAGGGTTCGCTCGTTCCTGGGAATGGTCATGTATTACCAACAATTTATTGAGAACTGTTCATCCATTGCAAAACCTCTGTTCCGGCTGACATCTGGAGAGAAAGGCCCACGTGGTCCAGGGAGAAGGCGCAAGCAGGCGCGTTTAAAACTGTGTGAGGAGGATGGACCTTACCAAGCTCCGCCCAGAAACGCCCCCTAAGTTCCAACATGGCTGCATGTCTCCCAAGCGCAGCATAGTGTCAATGGAAAATATGGCGTCGACTGACTCTGCAGGGTATTTCTGAGTCGAATAGTGTATCATTTCTGCCAGATTCCAACAAAATATCAGCCATGACAATGGACAGGGGAACCAACAAGTTCATGTTTTTTTTTTTTTGGACGTTATCAAGTTGTTTGATCCACGCGATGCCTCAAACAGCGTGCGCGTCACCGCTAATGCTACTGTCTGATGAGGAAAACATCAGCTCCTCACACGCTCAGGCTCAGCATTATTACAGCTGTGGACAGGATCACTGATGCCTATTGTCCTGCAAGGCTGGGTAAGTCAGGCATTCATGGTTTTGAGGGTTACTTTTGAAATCAGTGATTTCTATTGTTGGCAAAACTTTGAGTGTGCCTTGGTCGCAAAGCTAATGCTAACTGTAATCTTCATTCATTCCTTAAGTCACATATGTCAGAGTCCCGGCCCGCGGGCCAGATCCGGCTCGCGAAACAATTATTTATGGCCCCCTGGATGATATTTAATAACTATTAGATCCGGCCCGCAAGCCACAGCTGCCCGCTGGTGTTTTGTACATGGCACGGAGTCGATCAAACTATGGAATGGATTTTCGGAACGGAGTCGTGTCTCATGAACCCAGAGTAATGAGACCCGCCTCAAATTCAGGAAATCCATTCCATAGTTTGCAGCCAGCAGCTCCAACGTGCAGACTCGGTGAGTAGCATTTTAGCTAACAGTTAGCCAACTGTTCATCGTAACATGTCCGCTGTGTGGATGTATTTTACACTAAATACCATAAGACAGCAACGTGCAATGTCTGCAGAGTCATAGCGCCACTTTAAACCACGCTCAGTTAGTTCAGCGGGACGACACTCTCGCTGAACCGAGCAGTACGAGCCAGCCGCGCGTCCCGGTCTCGGATCATTCAGCCTGTCCCTCATTCCAGCTCCATGTCTTCAGCGGTGTTTTTTTTCTTGTTCAACCGCGTCTACTCCGACCTGATAATCTCGTAGGAGCGACAATACTCCCAGACTGAACAATAAAAACACACAGCTAAAGCTTGGAGCTCAAATGTTCACAGAGAAGTTGCTGAACTTCATCATAATTAATGACCAACAGCTATCAGCTGTAGAAAATGATTTCACAGCTTCATACTTGCAGCCAACAGCCAACAATCATAAAAAAGTACAGTGTATTAATAAAAAGTCACAAGACAGCTGTATGCCTAATCATTCAACCTTTATTTAGGCAGGTAGCTCGTGCATGCAGTCACTTCAGCGTGCACAAGTGGCTTCATTATTCATCAGCAGTCAGAGCAGAGATCAACTTTCAGCTACATTTGCACCCCTCCTCAAAAATGGCTAAACGTAAGGTGGACACAGAGAACAGGGGTTTCAAGCCAGGTGGGAGGCAGACTACATGTTCACGGAGGTAATCAATCCTGAGGATTTCCTCAGCTCAGAGCCTAACCCCAAACATTGATGAACTTGTACAAAAGATGAGGCACCTCCAAGTATCAGCCTCAGATAAGTGAGCATCACAGAGCTGTAACAAATTTTCAGTTTTTAATTCAGTTAAATTTTTACATTTGTTTCTACAAGACGTGATTTTTCTTTGAAGGAAGTATTGTTTTGGCTGTGTGCCATAGATTAATGTATATTATTTTATTGTATTTTATTTATTTATATTTACTTTTCAGTTGAATAGACTCGGGGACAGAGCCATGAGAAAGAATACAACTGATTTTATTTATTTTCTTATTTTCCCATTTGAAAGCGGTGATCAGTAGAGCTGCACAATAATGCATTTTCAGTTTAAAATGCATGCACTTTTATTTATGCATTTATCTTGAAATTAAGAAATATATATATATATATATATAATATATATATATATATATATATATATGTATATATATATATATATATATATATTTTTTTTTTAAACAATTTAATTTTTTGCCTGTTTGCCTGTTGAAAAATGTTTTCACTTGAAATTACTGACAGATCCATAAAAAAATATTGTTTTATTAATTTAATCCTTAAATAATAGATAATCTGTTAGGTCTTGGTTCAACAGGCTATGTGAAATAATTTCAATATGAACATTGAACCAGTCCGGCCCTTGGCTTGTAGCAATTTTTTTTTTTGGCCCTTGGTGTATTTGACTTTGACACCCCTGCCTTAAGTGGTTGGTTAGCCGTTGCTGCTTTAGCTGCTAAACGCGCCGACAGCAACTTTTGTGAGGGCTAACGAGCTCAGCCGTCCGGTGTGTTAGTTAAAATCCAGCCTTCGTGTCACGATTTTGTGCAGTTTTAGGTGAAATCGACAGTAGAGCTCGTTGTGTTAGCTAGCTCATGTGGAGTTAGCAGAGCTGTTTCTTCCCAACTTCCAGGACGTTCAGTGAACTGTGGCTTTCTCTCATCGTGACCGCGTGTTGTTAACTAGCAGGTTTCAAAAGCAGGTCAACCCTTCTCTGCTGGTGAAAGAAATAATTGTTCAGTTTTGTGGTCGTGCACAAGCTTTGATCCAAGCAAGGCATTCAGTTTCACATATAGGGAAACGGTGAATTTTACTTCCACAAATACGGTCAGGGTACCTGACATCTCCTGTACAGATACCCCACTGACGGTGGAGGACAATTTTTCCAGCCCTGACGCAAAAAAATTCTGCACGTATGCTAGCTAGCAATGTAAGTAGCATGTGGTGCCAGTCTCACAAACGCTACCATAGCGTTTCTTTTGTGAGACCGGCACGCACGTGGAAGCTGCGCTGTGACGTGTTATGGGCATTAGCCAATGAAATGCGGCCCTGTAGGCGGAGCTTGGTAAGGTCCATTGGACGGATGACTGCAGGACAGCGTTCTTCAAGTTGAAGCAGACTCTGTTGGATCGAGTGCTCCTGGCCCATCCAAACTTCGAGGAGCCCTTTCTTCTATATGTTGATGCCTCCAGCAGTGGTCTGGGTGCTGTGTTGTCGCAAGTTCAGGCTGGGGCTTCGACATCAAGGCCCATCGCTTTTGCCAGTAAGACACTCAGTCACGCACAGTCCAAATATCCAGCACACAGGTTGGAGTTCTTTGCTTTGAAGTGGGCAGTGTGCGATAAGTTTCATCATTGGCTGAGGGGTCATCAGTTTACAGTATGGACCGATAATAACCCTCTGACTTACATACTGTCTAAGCCAGGGGTGCTCATTAGGTAGATCGCGATCTACTGGTAGATCTCTGAGGTAGTACTGGTAGATCGCAGCATGTCATTAAAAAAATTGTCCGTTCAGTGCCCTGAGATTACTTCTTTTGTGAATTGACGCTATGTAAATGAACTGAATTGAATCTTAGAACATCTTTACTCAGCAAACACAACAGTTTAGGTCAAAATACTATCATTTTAAAGCCACAGTACTATAGTTCATAATTTCTTATCTGGCAACCCGACTGACATGAAAACTACAGCATTTTTCATGTAAACCAGCTTATTTTTTGTTTATTACCCCCACTAAACGTTGAAAAATCACTAATGTTGCCACAGGTTGTTCTCGTGTAAATGGAGCTTTATAGTAGGTAGATCACTTTGACTTGATCATAGTAGCTCGCATGCTGAAAAAGTCTGAACACCCCTGGTCTAAGCCAAGACTAGATGCATGTGAGCAAAGGTGGATTGCAAAACTGGCCCCTTTTCAGTTTGATATAAAATACATCCCTAGTCCTAAAAATGTAGTTGCTGATGCACTAAGCAGGGTACCCTTTGTGCAACCCACTGCCTCCCATCGTCTAACAAGAGTGCCATACACTGATCTGCTAGCTGAGGCAGAGACAGTTGCCACAGGTGGGGTACAGGAGGCTTTCAGACGGACAGTTCACTCATCTGAGGAGATCCCAGGCGACGACCAGCCTATTGTTTCTCAGTGCACCGTTGTTGTGCAGGCCGGGGGGCTGACATCTTCTGAGGTGGGTGCTGTCTTCCAGGTTCATACAGAACATGAATCCAAGGTGTGGCCACATGCTCTCCTTTTGCCTCAATTCTCTCAGACTTTGCTCACACCGAGCCAATCTGACTCTGAAATTTTGTCGCATGACGAGTTAGAGAGGCAGCAGCGGCGGGATGATACACTGAGTAGGGCAATCTTTTATGTAGAAAGGGGGTGGAGACCATCAAGGAGAGAATGTGCCAAAGAAACGATTGAGACAAATAGACTTCTGAAGGCATGGAACAAGTTAACTGTAAAAAATGGTGTGCTGTATCGAGTTTCCAAGAATCCTATAACAAAGACAAAAACCTACCTGTATGTTGTCCCGCCTCCTCTGCTTCCTGCTGTACTGAGAGGAGTCCATGATGAAGCAGGCCACCAAGGCCAACAACAAACTCTTTATCTGGCCAGGCAAAGATTTCACTGGTCTGGCATGGCTAAACATGTAGCAGAGTATGTGAGGTGCTGCAAGCGATACGTTGTTAGCAAGTCACCTGAACCAGAGGCGAGAGCACCTTTAGAGAACATCAAGACATCAGAGCCCTTGGAACTAGTTTGCATAGACTTTTGGTCGGCTGAAGACTCTGCAAACAAATCTGTGGATGTGCTTGTGGTCACAGACCATTTTACAAAGATGGCACATGCTTTTTTATGCCCCAACCAGTCTGCCAAGGCAGTAGCACACCAACTGTGGCATAATTATTTCTGTGTCTATGGCTTTCCAACACGATTACACTCTGATCAGGGGGCAAATTTCGAGAGTGCACTCATTGCGGAACTATTGAGTGTTGCCGATGTCCAGAAGTCTCACACTACTCCGTATCACCCAATGGGTAATGGTTCTTGTGAAAGGATGAACCGCACCTTGGGTAATATGATTCGTGCCTTGCCTCCAAAGGCTAAGCAAAGATGGCCTGATGCATTGAAATCTCTCACCTTTGCATATAACTGCACTGTTCATGAGACAACTGGCTTTGCTCCATTTCTGTTGATGTTTGGCAGGGTGCCAAGACTTCCGATTTATATAATTTTTGGCTCTGTCATTGACCATCATGAAGTCACAGATTATGACCGTTATGTCCAGACACTAAGGAAAGATCTCAAGGAGGCAATGGACATTGCACAAAGAACGGCAAGCAAAACAATTGCAGCGCCACACGGATCTCTACAACCGGAAGGTCCGGGGATCCCCAGTGGAGATTGGAGACCGTGTTCTGTTAGCCAACAAAAAGGGACGTGGCAAGAGAAAACTCGCAGATCGATGGGAGAATGTTGTCTATACAGTTATGGACAAGAATGACACAAGTCACACCTTCAAGCTGCAGAATGCTTCCACGGGCCAGGTGAAGATTGTGCATCGCAACCTATTAATGCCAGTGAACTTCCTCCCTCTCGGGGATGCCTTACTACAGGAAGAAGTGGATGTGTCTTCTGAATCTGGATCACTGATGACGGATGGCCATGGGGAGACTGTGTGTGAAATGTCTGTGACATCTGTTGACTACAGGACAAGAGCATGGGTGTCTGACTTGCCATCTGAAGTGTCCAGTGAGCTGTTGATGACTGAGGATATTGAACCAGAAGGCACTATTGTGGAACATCGACAGGCCTCTGGCTGTGCTCATGATTTGACCTGGTTTCACTCCCTCACCTCACCAAGGTGGTTCAGCAGATGAAACCAACTAACTGTTCTCTGGACATCATTCCCTCTAAAATGTTCAAACAATCCTTTGATGTAATTGGTCCTTGTGTTTTGTCATTCATTAACAGCTGTCTATCTTCAGGTTTTGTGCCATCTGCTTTCAAACATGCTGTGGTCAGGCCTCTTCTCAAAAAACCAGGCCTAGATCCTACAGCTCTCTCTAATTTCAGACCAGTTTCACATCTGTCATTTCTATCAAAGGTCCTAGAAAAGATTGTTTTTATTCAACTTCAATCTTTTCTAGAACTCAACAACCTGTTTGAAAAATTTCAGTCAGGTTTTCGAGCTCGTCACAGCACTGAATCTGCACTGCTCAAAGTACAGAATGACATTCTTCTGTCCCTGGATGCAAAAAACCCTGCTCTGCTGGTGATGTTAGACCTCTCAGCAGCTTTTGACACCGTCGACCATCAGGTACTAATCAACCGCTTGTCTCAGCAGGTTGGCCTCCAGGGAGCTGTGCTTGAGTGGTTCAAATCTTACCTGTCTGGGAGAACTTTTTCTGTCATGATAGGCGATCTGTCCTCCTCTTCATCAACCCCTCTGACCTCTGGCGTACCACAGGGATCTATTCTAGGGCCAGTCCTCTTCTCTCTTTACATGCTGCCATTAGGATCAATCATTGCACGTCATAACCTGTCTTTTCACATGTATGCAGACGATTTACAAATCTATCTGCCAGTCACTCCCAACCCCTCACCCAGTTCAAACACTCTTGTCAACTGCTTAAATGACATTAAGCACTGGCTCTCTCAAAACTTCCTCCACCTAAACACAGATAAAACTGAATGCATTTTATTTAGTGCACCTGGTGACACCAGCAACATCCTTCCCAGTCCCAGTGTTGGTTTTCCCCTCCCCCATTTCAACCCGGTGGTCAGAAATCTTGGAGTGCAGCTTGACTCCAACTTAAAGTTTGATAAACAGATCAGTTCTGTTGTCAAGACCAGCTTTTTCCAGCTCCGTCTGCTCTCCAAAGTAAAGTCATTTCTCAGCCGTGGTGATCTGGAGAAGGCCATCCATGCCTTTGTGACCTCCAGACTTGACTATTGTAATGCTTTGTATGTTGGTATTAATCAATCCTCCATCTCCCGTTTACAGCTTGTACAGAACTCTGCCGCGCGCTTTTTGACCAACACACGAAAATATGAACACATCACTCCTGTCCTGTCCTCTCTACACTGGCTCCCGGTTCAGTTCAGGATACAGTTCAAGCTGCTCCTGTTTGTTTTCAAAGCTCTGAATGGACTTGCTCCTCTGTACATCTCAGAACTTTTGAAAGCCCATCAGCCCGGCAGAGATTTACGATCTGCCAGTCAACACCTGCTGGAGGTGCCTCGCTCAAGGTACAAACAATGGGGAGACCGGTCATTTTCTGTTGCCGGCCCAAAAGCCTGGAACAGCCTCCCCCTTGAGCTGCGTGCCACCTCTGATCTGACTCTGTTCAAAACCAGACTGAAGACCCACTTGTTCAAAAAAGCTTTCAGTGTGTAACTTTTATTACTTTTGGTATTTTAATATGTAGCATTTTTTATTTCCATTGCCTTTTTATTTCCACTTGTTCAAATAAGCTTCCAGTGTGTAACTTTTATTACTTTTGGTATTTTAATATGTAGCATTTTTTATTTCCATTGCCTTTTTATTTCCACTTGTTCAAAAAAGCTTTCAGTGTGTAACTTTTATTACTTGTGTTATTTTAGTATGTAGCATTTTTTATTTCCATTGCCTTCTTTTATTGCTGTTGTTTCTTATTCTATTTTCATTGATTTATTGTTCCAGTTTATTCATCTTTTTATCCTGTTAAGCACCTTGGTCAATGCAAGGCATTGTAGGAAGGTGCTATACAAATAAAGTTTATTATTATTATTATGATCTTGACACTGATTTTTTTTATACTACTATGCAAAAACTCAGGACAGTATTACACTTTTATTATTTCATTTTATGCTTATGTTCATTGGGTGTTTGGTGTTTTAGGGGTGTTTGGTGTTTCAGTGTTGGTGTAAATTTTCATACTTTTATACTATTATGAAAAAACTCAGGACAGTGTTACACTTTTTTTACTATTTTATGCTTATGTTTATTAAATGTTTTAGTGTTTAGTGTTTAGATGGTTACTGTTGCACCGAGGGACTGAGATAAACGCAATTTCGGTCCTGTGTATGTCCTGTACATACGTATTGCAGTTCTGACAATAAAGTTGACTTTGACTTTGACTTTTGACTTTGATGTACAAAAGAATTCAACCAGTAATGAGCAACAATCCGGCCTGGCCATGTCCACGGATCCAGCTACATGCTCTTCTGCTTTGGAGGCAGCAAACACTACTGAGCATGATCCAAACTGTTTGCCTCTGGTTAAGGTTCAGGTTCCATCTGAAAATGTTGTGCCCTCTGGAGACCGTACTGTTGTTGACAGGGCGGTGGGGAACCACAAAAGATCAAGGGTGGGAAGGTTACTTAAGCCTGTTTCTAGACTGATTGAGATGATGCACCAGAAAACAGAAAAGGGTTGAGTTTTGTTGGAGTGACGAAAGAGTTTGTTTTATTGTACTGTACTTGTAATAGAATTTGATGTTTCAGAACAAACAAGGTGCTATTGTTTTTTTATTTTTTTATTTGTCTGCACTAGGATGGCGTATGGTTATAATAAGTTAAAATATGTAATGGGCATATTTTTTTAATGCTTCCCGCATGTGTGATGGAGTCTGGCTAACTCCTTCTTATACTGATTCCTTAGGAATAGTCATCTGACTGGATTTTCTTTGTAACTGTACTGCCTGGAAATTGCTGCGCAGATTTATCACATCTCAGTGGCTGTAGAGATGCCATTGGAAATTCTCTGGAATGTTCACATTTTTCTCTCTCTCCTGGTTAGTTCTCTGCCGTGTATATATATATATATTTTTAGGGTGTGTTGTTTTTTTTGTTTTTGAGATTTGTTTACTTGGGGGTGCAAGTGAAATTCAGCAGGGGGGAATGTAACAGTGTTTAGATTGTAGAATTCTACTTGTTTCATATGTATCAGTGCAATGGGAAATAGCGCCCCTCCTCTCTGTGTGGCTGGTTATATGCTGCTGGCTCCGGTACTCAGTGCCAGTCTGTGAAAGCTGCACAAGAGTGTGCTGAATGAAGCTGAACTGCACTGATTCAAACCCTGATGTGTTCTCATTCAGGAAGACTGATCACGCAGAAGCCCCTTGTCTTCCTTAAATACTACACAACGCAGAGTCGAGGGGTTACTTGAGCTGGCTTGGTACAGTGGAGTGAAGCAGAACCCGGTTACATATATGTATATTGGACGTAGCTGGTCTCTGTCTCTTTCATCATGTGTGTTTTTGTTAGTTTGTTTAGTAAACAGTTCTTTATGCATTTGTTTATATTATCAATTACTTTTTAAAAAGGTGTAGTGATATAGGCCTCTGTCTTGACCTTCAAGGACACCTCTCTGCATCTCTTTGGAACTCTAAGTGTTACACCTTCTTGAAGCCCTCAAGGAGACAGATGGACACTTATATATTTTTACAATTATTATGAATTAATGGACACTAATTAATCAGATTGAACTTTCTCTTTAATGTGTGTTAATTCAGAATTGATCAAACAGTATTTTTGTCATTTCAATGATGATTTTACTAAGCTGGTATATTTTAAATATGACAAAGTTAAGAGAACATCTCAGAATGATCGTGCTTTAAACTGTCTGCTCTATGCAGAATGTGTCTAAAGTTGAATGAACAATTCTTCGTATTTGTTTGAACTGTTTTTGTTTCGAAGGAGAAGTTCTAGACATAACTTAATCTTCGGTCTCCCGTCCGTTCTAAAAACAATTCATCTGTGCTTAAACAGAGAGTGCTCTGTTTTCACACCTGCAGGTTTTTGTTTTGTCTCCGTGCTGGGACTCAGTTCTCAGCACTCACTGGGTTTTGGAGTTCTGAGGGAGAAGGGAAGACGCACGGACGTTTTTCTCCAAGCTGATGTACGTTCCGGCCAGGCACCAAAGGCCCACGTCTTCAGCAAAGGTTCAAACAGCACGTCAGCTGTGAACCACTTCGAGTGTCACAGCTCCAAGCGGTGACACTCTTTCTGAAGTTATCTTGAACAAAACCAGAACCAGGCATCACTCTGGGAGGCCGACGCAGACTTCACGAGACCGTGGCAAGATGAAAGTGGTCGCCTGTAAAACGCAGCAGCCTGCGCGTCTGGCTTGACTAATTTACCGGAGTTGAGACAGGATCATCTTCACGAAGGTAAAAGTGTTTCATCACGGGACGGACGTCCAGCCGAAACCGAGCAGAGGGTGCTATCACTGGTTAAACATCTCAAGATAAGATTCAACCATTTCATTTCAATCTTTTATCTTTCCTCCTTAAACTCCTCCTTATGTTTATTTTCATCATGGTAAACTTTAAGTAATGTGCCAACAGAAAGGTCCAACTGTCTGTTTGTTTTAATTTGAATTCTTGTCAACGTAGTTATTAAATCAGAGCTAATATCGATACAAATGTTTATGTAATTTTTGTGATAGTTTCAATAAAAGGTCTATTTTTGGTAGACCAACATAAATTGAAGTCTAAGCGTGAAATTACATTTCTTGTCTAATCACAGTAAAAACAACTTAGTATCGGAAAAAGGAAGAACTCGCACTTTGGTGGCAGTTTGTGCAAGATTAAAGTCTGCTAAACTGCGCATCCAATAATGGTGGCTCAGTAAGTGTTTAAATACCTTACTATACATCATTATTTATTCAATTACAATTGGTGGCTCGTCCGAGTTCCTGGAACGTTTATTAAGTTGTTTGGTGTAGCTTATTTTTGTTAACGGTGTTTGTTGGCATTAGTTTGCATCCTGGTTTTGGGCTTATAAGAATAGTTTTGGCTGGTGAGTGTCCGGGAGTTGCTAATTGTGGCATTGTCTGGATTATTTTCCCGTTAGAATTATTTTTCATTCACATTTGAGCGTATGCTTGGAGCGGGTGCGTGATAAATGTTTTGTCTGTGCTTGTGAGACGTTTCATTACGTGTCACGAGGCTGCATGCATCTTTCATTGTTGTGACCGCCGAGTCACGATCCTGTTTCATTCTATTACATCTGCGATTTTCTGTTGAAGCTGTGTCACACATTTGCTGCTCCATTTTTACCTAATCTGTTACAACGTGTTTGCCGAGGTTCGGGAAAACCCACTCCGCTAGTTTGGACCGGACTGTGTTCTGGTTCCGTTCGACGTAAAGTCCGTTTGTTGTACACAGTTAGAGTGCTGCCTCCCCTGGGGGCGTGAGAGTTAGCTTGGTTGTGTTTTAGCTCATTGACGGTATTTTCTGCGGTGTAAAAATACGTTTATTTTGTGGAAGAGGGTCCAGTACTTTGAGCCGAGCTAATCATAGATATCATATATATACACTAGATACCGCATAGCTTGCTCCGGCGCAGGATTTCAGTCGGCCATCTTGAAGGCGTCCACCGCTCCACTCAGCCTTATGTATTTGGCTGGCACAATAAAGTATCAGCGCATTTAATCAATCACAACACGCTGAATAGTAATGCTATTGTCACATATTTAAATTTTAGGCATACAGCTATTAAAACTGCATGTATAGGAACGTATAGTTTAGCATATTTAAATAATTTTGGTGGAATACAATACTTTAATATATGTTTAGCAAGATACAACCAAAGATGCACACACACATTATGTATACATATTCAGATACTGTAATAATACATATATATTCAGATAAGCATATATATAACTATATAAATACATACTACAGTATATATAAATATAACTATATATATATATATATATATATATATATATATATATATATATATATATATATATATATATATATATACAATATATATATATATATATATATATATATATATATATATATATATATATATATATATATATATATATATATATATATATATATATATATATATATATATATATATATATATATATATATAATATATATATATATATATATATATATATATATATATATATATATATATATATATATATATATATATATATATATATACATATATATATATATATATGTATATATATATATATATATATATATATATATATA
>JBBPBX010033828.1:0-14945 GCA_038048925.1 Garcialebias charrua
GGTTTTCATTGAACTTTAGCAAATGCCCCAAAACTTGTGACCAAAAACAGCCTCTATATTACATTTAAAGGGAGACTGCAAAGCTTTTGAAGTGGGATTCTGTGAAAGCCTTGTGAAATTTTAAAAGGTTTACCTTTTTAAATAGCTTTTTGAATGGCCTCAATTTAAGAAATAATTCTGGACAGATTTACAAGCTAACCGCTAGCTTGTATACAGCTAAGATCAAAGTGGCTTCTTGCAACCTTGAAACAACTTTAATCTTAAAGAATTTCAGAACAGTTCATGTGAATCGTTTTTTACAAACCTACACAGCTGTCAGTTTCACATTAGACTGTTCTTTATTTTGAATTGTTTGGGAAGTGGTAAGCACACGTAACAGTAGCTAGCTGTAGCACTTCTGGTAAAGACTGGAACACTGTCAGTTTCACATTAGACTGTTCTTTATTTTGAATTGTTTGGGAAGTGGTAAGCACACGTAACAGTAGCTAGCTGTAGCACTTCTGGTAAAGACTGGAACACTTCAGGCAAAAATATCAATATTTTTGTCAAATTAACTAAAATGCAAAACTGAAAGCAATGTAAATATTTACAAAAGGTTTACAGTAGTCCCGCACTTATTGCGGGTTACGTTCCAGAGACCCCCGTGATAGGTGAAAAACTGCGAAGTAAGGACGTTATATTTATTTTAGTACTGTCTTACCTCAGCCACTCTCTCTCTCTCTCTTTTCAACTGATTCACTCTTATTTGTCAACCTAAGCATTTTCTCCAATATCCTACATTTGTTCATCTGATCTGTTCATACCTGTTCCCTGAGCAGTAGCGATGGGCAAGGACAGACCCCACCCCCTCCTTTCTCTTTCTGAGGCTGTCACAGCAAAGAAAGAGAAAGGAGGGGGTGGTGTCTGTCTTTCCCCATCGCAAATCGTGTGTCATGTACAATCTTACGTTGAAAACCCACGAAAGAGTGAGTCCACGAAAGTCCAACCGCCAAGTATCGAGGGACTACTGTATAAACTTATTTAATTTTTTTTTAAAATAAACTCCAATTAATTTTTTGAGGGTAGAGTTGTTTTAAGATCACATCAATTACAAAATACTCCTCCTTACATTCAAAGCTATCCACAACCTTGCTCCTCCATACCTTTCAGACGTTATTCACATTGTTACACCTGCTCGTACCCTCAGATCCTCTTCTTCCATCCAGCTCATTGTTCCCATTGCCCGTCTTGTTACTATGGGGAGCAGAGCATTCAGCTGCTCTGCTCCCCAGCTCTGGAACTCACTCCCACCTGATATTCGCAACACAGACTCATTGCCACATTTCAAAGTCAAACTCAAAACTCACCTGTTTAAAGTAGCCTATGCATGATAACAACTGCATTGTCTTATTTTTTATTTTTATTTTAATTCATTTTACTTGTTTTTTCTGTGTTTATAATGTGTCTGGTTTATTTTTATTTTTTATGATTGACAATGTAAGGTGACCTTGAGTGCCAAGAAAGGCGCCTACAAATAAAATGTATTATTATTATTATTATTATTATTATAAGATGGCTAACCGTAGGTCACATTTGGGTTAGCTGTTAGCTTGTAAGGTCAGAATTAAACTATTTTTCCAAACTTAGGTGCTATCTATAGAGAGATTAAAATGTTCATAAACTGTCCATAGAACCACACTTTAAAGTGTTAGCAGTAGTGCTTTAAAATATTATTTTCTTGGAAAGTTTGTTGTATAATTTTTTTTTCAAATAGCTCTGGATCATCAGTAAGTGGGAGGGGGAAATTACAGGTGGTCCCCGACTTACGACGGCCTTGACTTACGATGTTCCGGACTTACGACGGAGCTTACGAACAGTACTGTTGTACAGTAAATACAGCACTGGTACGTGTTTTTAGATGAAAGTGTGTTAGCTAACTGTTTGTAAATAAAGTTCTGTGCATGTTTATGAACCAGTATGTACGCTTGTTCAGTCTCATGTTGATAAACGGGTGTGCGGCGCAGCGTTAGCATACATTTTCCAACTTACGACCAAAAATCCGGACTTACGAACGCCACGTGTAACGCGTTCCGACTTACGAATTTTCGAGTTACGAACGGTGCATAGGAACGGAACACGTTCGTAAGTCGGGGACCACCTGTACACGTTTGGAAGGTTTTATTTATATTACATTCATTTTAAAGGCAAGAGAGCTTCCTGCTTTCTTGTCAAGAACCTGTTTTCTTTTCACTATAAATCTCCAACAAGGACAGAAATGAGAAAATTAACAACTCTCAAAAAGGTCTGAAGTTTATTCTTGAAATAAAGCCAGAAAGTAGAAAACGTTGTTGACAACCCTTGGTGACCTCCTATCTCTGCATAGTCATTTGGAAAGAGTTTCTTAAGAATGTGGGAGTACATATTAAGAATTAAGTCCAACGTTAAAAAGTTTTTGGTTTCATAAAATTTGTTTTTGTTGTTCTTGTTTTTGTGGGAACTTTGGCTTGCATACAGAAACAAACAGATCAGTATTTACTAAAATGTAATTTTTACAACTATACTTTGTTCTCTGGTTGCACATCCCAATTAAAATTTTAATTTCTAATATTGGAAGGTTTAATTCCACGGTTCATTTGTTGTAATAACTTTTGTGCACACATTCAGCTTTTTATTAGAACTGCAAATCAATGTCTCTGTAGGAGAGTGTTGGTGCTTCGCCTGAACTTATCTGTTCATAGTTGTGATGGGTTTTAAGATGATGTTTTGAAATGATGACAGATAAAAGCTGAGCTGTAATCAATACTGTTATTTTTGGAGAAAATTTTAGAACTAGTTGTATGCAGGTTGTATGGGTTTAAATTAATGTTTTAGACCGTCAACCTTACTGGAAAATCAGAAGAAAAAAAAAACATAAAATATAAAACCAGGACAAAATCAATTTTCCAGTAAATCCTGGTCTGCATTTATGTTTGGCTTATTGGACCATTTAAACCTGGCAAGCACTTTTCTAAACTCTAAACAGTGTGGTTTATGACAAGGGATTGATTTAAAAGCACTCTCTTTTACAAGTGTTCAGAGTTAGAACAGAGCCTTTTCTTATGATGTCTGAAGAGGTTTTGTATTAAATACAGTTATAATCAATAATTAATATTTTTCTCTTCTAAAATGACTACTTATCTGGATTTTCTTAAGAAAAAGTCAGCTTGAGCCCAATGTGCAAAGATTCACAATGTGGTTATTTTTTAATTTTAGATCAGAGCAGTGATTATCGTCTGGTGTTCCTCCATAGCACACCAGACTCATGAGCTCAACCTGTCTGGCCTACGAGGTATTAATTCCATTATCCACTCATGTTTGTTTTTCCAAATGGCCAGTCCCATGACCGTAGGTGAGGGTTGGATTGTAGATGGACCAGTAAGTTGAGAGATATGACATTTGGCTCATTTTCACAATGAAACAACAGAGCAATGTCTTGATTACTGCTGACAAGACCCCAGTCAATTGATTGATCTCCTGCTCTATCATATTTACTTGTCAGCAAGACTTAGATGCTTGAACTTGTCCACTGGAAGGCTTCGGAAGGAGCATTACATCTTTTTTCAGTTGAAAACCATGGCCTCCTTACAGGGATTTGTCTTGCATCTCAACTGCTTCACACTTGTCTGAGAACTGCAGATGGAATCATGATGTTTGCAAAAAGCAGAAACAAGACACGGGTTCTCAGATCGACACCTCTTCTACACATCTGCACCTCGAGACCCTGTTAATGAGCACTATATACAGGATCAGTGACAATGTTACTTAGCAGACATAGACATAACATAGACATGTCAAGGTGACTTAGCAGAGTTAAATCAGAGTCCAACAAGCTCAACTCAATCCCTGGAATTGTGATGCTGCCTTTGCTTTGGAAACACCGGGGCTGGATAGCCCATGAAACCAATCTATCAGTGGAATCACAGCTTTAACATGGTGAACAGGACCATTAGGTCTGTAATAAGGTACATACAATAGGATCCAGGAGTTAGTTGCAGTCTTGTAAGAGCGAGTTTACTCCAAATTGTTCTAACGGTCAAACCTTGCATCCACGAGAAAGAGTGAGTCCAATCTGAGTGAATCCAGTGGGGAGGCAGTTGGAGTTTGACTGTTAAGTCTACCTGCATTTTCTAGACCTGGAGAAAGCTTATAATAGAAGGTGCACCAGGAAGTTCATGTTTGCAGCCAACAAAAACAATTAAGACCTCAATAAACATGTGGATATCTTAACTGGGCTTTTGTCAAGTCAGCGAGGAAATCTACAAAAACACAATAATGAACAGAAAAAGGCTAACAGACGAAAAAACATTGTCATACCTTATGTGGCTGGAGTATCAGAGAATTTCAGAAGGATTTTCAACAAACACAACATCCCAGTACATTTCAAACCCAGCAGGACTCTCAGACAGATGCTAGTCCACCCTAAGGACAAAACACCGACACACAAACAGAGTGGTGTAGTTTATGCGGTCCAGTGCAGCGAGGACTGTCCAGACTTATACATTGGAGAAACTAAACAGCCTCTTCACAGACGAATGTCCAAACACAGAAGAGCCTCCTCTTCTGGATAAAACTCAGCTGTTCACCTCCACCTCACGGACAAGGGTCACTCATTTGAGGACCAGAATGTGCACATTTTGGATCGTGAATACAGATGGTTTGAGAGGGGTGTGAAGGAAGCGGTTTATATTAAGCAAGAAAAACCTTCTCTTAACAGAGGAGGAGGTCTCAGATTCCAACTTTCAAAAACATAATGCAGTTTTAGGTCTGATTCCCAGACGATTTTCACACTTGATGGGAACAGAGGAGCCGCTTCTGTGAATTAGACTAACAAAGACCCTAAGAAACCCCTACTGTTAAGGTGTGAGTTGTGATTTGTCAATCTACATAGGTATGTGTATATCTTATCTCAGCCTTTAAAACCTGAACCCCACTCGCTGCTCTTTGAATTGAGAAAGCTCCTCGGATGAAGAGCGAAACGTCTTCTGTTACAAATAAAGTCCAGTTGTTTCTGTATTGAACGTTTTTTTGATTTTATCGTGTCCTGGATGACTGAGAACCTTCACCAGCATACCTCAATAATGTGTTTTGAATAGGATAGACCTTAGAAGAATGAGACATAATAGGTTTATTGTGAATCCCAAATCATGTGTGGGAGCAGGCACATTTGTTATCCACACACAGCAAACAGAGTTGTTTCTGCCTTCTAATAATCAAAAGCTATTCATGTTGCTTCAGAGTTCTACTTGAAATATCACAGCTTCATTCCTTTGAATGGTTTGCACTTCAGCTTCAGTACCCACATCACAATTGTGAGCTTTCAAAACTCAAAACTATTATAATTCATTCAAGAAAGGTCCTGTTGCCCACTAAATGAAGAAACCCAACGAGGGGTTTTTATATTGCAAAAGAACTTCATTGCCATGTTAAGTAAAGCCAAAGTCCCAGCATGTGAGTCGAAGGGCGCGTGATTGACATTTCCAAACATCTCCAGGGTCACAGTCAGAACCTAAAAGCTGCCGGATTTCCAGCTGTGTGAGCGACCCCCTCAAATGCCCATCAATGCAGAGTCTGTGTGATTTCCACCCACACCAGGTAACCCCCACCTCACCCTCGCAGTCAGGGAGGCATAAACAAGGCAGGCTGTGCCCTATCTGGTGTACTCCGACACTTGGTTTTCTTCAACTCCTTACCGCATTTTCTGGGTGAACCTGGCGTGGCACAATTGTCTCGAAAAGCCCGAACCCACAGTTTCAGTCTTATGGCACAATTGTCTCGAAAAGCCCGAACCCACAGTTTCAGTCTTACCGCTCTGAATCTGAAATCATTACCTTGATGAAAGGCAAGTTATGTCATAAATTCTGATTCAACCAGGTTGGAGGTCATTTAGTCGATTGAACGCTGAGCAGAAGTCAAGCTCCAGAAACAGACTTCACCACCGCAAAGACAACCTGACACCCAAAGTCTTTCTTTTTTTTTTTTTTCTCACTTTGTCAGTCAGTCTGTGGGGAAATTAACTGATGAAATCATGCCGGCAACAGGGTTGCTATAGAAACTTCTCATATAAGACTTAGGCTGGAGTTTGTCACCAGAGAGAAAACAGGAGAAGGAGAGATGGAGTGACAAAAGGCAGCGGTGAACACTCGCTGGAGAGGCATCAAAGGTTGAGTCATTTGCAACACAGCATTAATGCCATGCTTTATTTCCTTTCTTCCCATAAAGAATACCGACTGCAACACTGCTTCGGGCTTGCCTGGGAAATCTGATTGGAAGGGTTTTCTTTACGTCCCAGCCCCGTATACATCATAAACATCACGGCAGACTCTTGTCATTCCCTTTTTTTGCTTATAAGATTATGAACAGAATTGAACAATAAATTACCCATCAGCAGAACACTCCGTGCTGTCGTTGTTTGTTTGTATTTGAGGAAAATCACTCAGGGAATGGCAGGATTCTGCTGAACAGTCCAGCAGTGAGCGGCATCCTATAGTCACTGCATTGTTGAACAGGTTTGTAGATCTTCATCCACTGTTGTGATACTGCCCCCTGCTGGTTCAGCAGGGACAAAGACACTGCAGTGTCTTAAAGGCCATGTTTGTAGTGTGTATGTAAAATTAGGTGATGAGTTTCTGAACCTTCTCTTTTTTACTTGACTTTCAACAAAAAAGTGTATCCCTGAATCTTCATATTTTAACACATTTTTCATGATGACCTGCTGCCCTTGGCCTTATAGCAAATGTTTTTCCTGTCCATACATTTGTATGTCTGGCAAAACATTTCATAAATCAATGGATGGGTTGTAGTGACATTCTCAGGAAGTAATACATCTATAGCCACAACTAAGTGGCACATGAATGGCTATAGTTCAGTCAAATTTATGGATTTTGAGCAAAAATTCGATAGATGTATCTCTATACAACACATACAGTACTCTGACTGGTGCAAACCAGTAACTCACACAACATTTAATATTGCATGAGGTCTTGCATATGTGTAAGCCTGGACCCAAACAGCTGTATCACCTTTCCTTCTCATCGTAAAATGATTTAAGTTTAAAGCTCTGGCAGGAAATGGAATATTTATTTTAGTTTGAAAAGAAAGCATTGAGACAAACTTTAAACAGAGGACTTAAAATGTGTTTTTGATTCTAATCCGTAGTCCATTTCATAATAACTGGGACCTCCATGCATGCGGCCTAAACATCTCTTATGTGGACCAGGACAAAAAAGACCATGATGACCCTCAGGAGAGAAGGGAGAGTGATTCAGCGCACATAAACAGCTGCCCACTGCAGTTTCCAAACCTTTTAGTTTCAATTGTCCACACAGGACAGCAATTTTATTTTGTCATTTCTAAAATTAATTCCAACAACACTTCACTGTTCTCCTGTAGACAGGGACTGAAAAAAAACAAAAAAAACTTAAAGTAGCATCTAACTTTTGCAAAAACCAAGAAAATAACTTTTGTCTTCCAAAAAAAATTCCGAGATGATTGAGGCTTCACACCAACCAGATCTTTTCTTTCTTTTTTTATAAAGCATCATTCAAAGCGTTCACTTCTGCGATTGAAAACAAATTGACGTCCTCATCACACCTAATGGACTCAGGAGAACAAATGGCTCTATTCTTTGAAGACATAACTTGCATTCTTCATAAAATCTCCTTAGTTGTGAGAAGAAAAATGCAGCTGCACAGAGGGAAGATTAAAAGTGAATAGATGGTTAAGTTCATTTATCGCTATAGCGGCTCTGCCTCTGATTCACGACTGTCAGAGTCGTCCTAATTTAAGCCTGGATGAAAGTGAAGTGAATGACGACTCCTTGAGTTGTCTTTTTATAGCCCACTGTCAAAATGGGGAAGGTGGGCATGTGTGTGTGTTTGTGTGTCTGTTACCAAAATATCGCATACACTACTGGATATCATATTTTCCGGTCTATAAGTCGCACCTTTTTGCCTAATTTGCATGCCCTGCGACTAATAGAGAGGTGAGACCTATTTATGGATTTTTTCCCATATTTTTAGACCAATTTTTGGCTCAGATATGACCGTTTTTCATTTTGGCAAAAAATGGTGCAGTACCACTTTTGTCCGCTATGGTACACCGACCGTTCCCACCTCATGTGTCCGAAGGCAGCCTCCTCTGGTCGGACACACTCTGTCGTTGCCCGGCCTCCTGCTCTGGAGGTATGAAATACTGCTAGCTCAGTGTTTGTTAGCAAAATAAGTCAGGAAACACAAGACATATTTTTATCAAACTTACAGAAAGTAATCATTATATGGACATTTACAACTGACTAGCTTTATGAGATGTTTGAGATAAAATTCGATGTTTTATAACCGTAAATGTGTCGCGGTTAGCTTAGTTGTTTTTCCGGGTACAATAGCTCATAAACCAAACGGCAGATTTTCTTTAAACTTACAGAAAGTAATTACTTGGTGGTCATTTACAAACTGTTAGCTGTATGAGATTTTTGATCAAAAATTTGTTTTATTGATAATTTATTTTCGCAGCGCACGCGACGGTTTGGAAGAAGTCATTGTGAAACAATTTAAATACAGCAGATTTGACCATTTCGTGAATTTATTAAGGAACGGTTAAGCTCAGGAACCCTTGTGCTATAATCTCAGCTATAAGAAATATATTTTTAAGCATTTATTTAGCTAAATTTTAAAGAAATAAAGCTGTTCCACCCGTGCACATCGCGAAATTATTTTTTTAAATCCAGCTGATTTGACAATTGCGTTCATTTATTAAGGAATGGTTAAGCCAAGACACATTTTTGCTATAATTTTCAGCAAACAAATAATTGTTTTTATCGTGTTAATCTTGTAAAGTCCTTCCGTGCGTGCTCGCTCCTGTGGCCGCCATATTCAGCAGGGCAAATGACGCGCTGATGCGTCGCGTAACGGTGACGCATAATAGATGCAAATTAATTAGAGGTGTGACGCGTTTATGGATTTTTCCAATTTATTGCGAATAATTGGACAAAGCTACTTATAAAGAGGTGAGACTTATCAGGCTGAAAATACGGTACATCCAAATTACACTTTCAGGAAATTATTTGTACTTTTACAATATATTAACATTTGGAGCCAACTTAATTTAAGATGTCTGCCACAGACGGACTGCATTGTCTTGGAGTTAACCATATTTGTCTATTAGCAAAATATCTCATACCACAGGATGGGTTTTAATGAAAACTCCAGAAAATAAGTATTGGATATATAGCTACAGCTGATTGTCACAAGATACCCAGAGTGAAAAGCCTGATCTTGAACAACTCCAACACAATGGTATAAATTCAGTGCTTTTATATACAGTGGGTAATAATTCAGGAAGTACTGTATCAGGAACCAGGAGAGCAAGAAGATGGGTTGGGTCCAAAGTTCTGTAATGTTTTTTTTTTTTTTTCAGAAAGTTTTTTTTTTTCAGAAGTCAATCATAAAAGGAAGCATACAAATTGAGAAGAACAAATGAAAGAAAATGGTATTAACAAGGAAACAAAAAAACAGGCTATGTACAAAACTAAAAACAGGAACATGTCTGCACTGTTTTTTGCCAGGAACTTAACAGATGTTTGAAGCCACATAGAGAGGTCAAGGTTGAGAGCTTCAGATATTTTTGTAAGATATTCCAGGAAACCAGAGCAGAGTAGGAGAAGACCCTTTTGCCTAGTTCAGTCCTCACTGAGGGAACATTGCAGGTAATAATGTCCTGAGAGCGCACACTGTAGCTGCACTCACACAGAGACATGTAGGAGATGTATGAAGGCAGCAGACCAAGAAGTGATTTAAATATGAAAATGTACCAGTGGAAGAGTCTGCGTGAGGTTAATGATGTCCAGTTAACCAGTGAATACAGGGTGCAGTGGTGGGTATGGTAGTTACAGCGAGTTAGGAATCTTAATGCACCATGATAGACAACATCCAGCATCTGCAGGGTGCTTGTAGGAGCGTTCATGTAAATGATGTCACCGTAATCAATGGAGGGAAGGAAACTGACATATACAAGGTGTTTCCTAGCATTCAGAGTTAAACAGGATCTATTTCTGAAAAAGAAACCCAGTTTAATACCCTGATGCATGCCCAATAATCCAGGTAGAAAAATCTAAAAAAGCTAAGTCTGGTCCTCTGGACATTCAAAAAACAAAACAAAACAAAACAAAGCAAGACCCAGTTTAACTTTCAGCTTTCTTACCAGGTTTTCCACGTGGAGCTTAAAAGAGAGATGCGAATCAACCGTGATACCCAAATATTTGTAGGAATCGACAAACTCAAACTATTTCTCACACAAAAAAAAAAAGTTCCAAGTTCAAATCGTGTTTATTTATATTAACACAAGGTCAACAGAACAATTACATGCTCAGGATGAGAAGAACCAATTTGACTCACTAAATCAACAAAGAACAACAACAACAAAAAATATATATAAATTATAGTAATACAAGTTCATAATATAAATAGAATCAGGCTCCTTTTTTTGAGTACCATTTCTCTTAAACATTCCTAATTTTAAAGGTCCTAATGCACCTTAGCATATAGCATTTCACCATATAAATGTACCTTAAATGTTTCAATGTTAATAAGAGCTAGTTACTCTCAAGAGGCTTTGTTTTCATTCTCCACATCAATACAGTGTTAAGAAATAGTAAAACACCACCAGTGACATTTAGTATATAAAATTATGAATGTTTGATAATTTTTTATAAGCAAATTGAAATAAATGTAGCCATCAGAGTCCAATACAATAACCTGGAGGCTAGCGCTGGCATCCTAACTCCACAAACAAAAAAACAAAAAAACAAACTCACCAGTTCCCACTTACAGTCAGCAGAAGGCTTTTTTCACAAACAGAGCCATCTAAAAGTTTAGAGGCATATCAGTCAGGAATGGTAATATAATAATATAAGCATTAGATAAAGACTAGCATTAGCATGCTAGCTCCAGAAACAAACTCACCAGTTGCCACTTTTAGAATAAACAGTCAGCTGAAGGCTTTTTCACAAACAGAGCCATCTAAATGTTGAGAGTTATATCAGTCAGAAATGGCAAATAGGCATTAGATAAAGGGCTTTCAATAATTTAAAACCTACCTGCAGCCAGCCTGCTTGAGTCACTGCACGGCTCATTTCCCATACAAAAAAAAAAAAGACAGGAAGCACATGATTGGTAGGTACAGCTCACGTTGGACATGCCCAGGGCGCTGAAATCTGCGCCCAGCATCTTCCTATTGTTTTGCAATGTCGTGGAATAACTGCGCATGCGCCATTTATAACAAGAGTCTATAGATAAGATTCATGTGCCCCCAGGACCGGAAATACGTCACCAATCAGAAAACGTTTTTTACAAACAATATAACTCATCATTACTTATAAAATAATTATCCTACACAACTAAAAACATATATGCATATATTTTGAAATATTTTTATTTTATTATTTCATTTTTATTAAAAAAAATTAAAGTCTTCAATGTAAAATGGTGAATAGCTCCAGAAGTTCCAGTGGGGCGGCGCCCTAGCACCCCCTATTGGCCGGCCGCCCCTGCTACAATGTCATTAAAGCTCTGTCATGAAAGGTGCTGGGTGATATCAGAAACTGCTAAGCCTTAAATATTGTGACTGTGCGACTTTCAGAGGTGGAAAGTGAACTTTGCTGTGCCAAGCTAGGCTTTGAACATGTTATCAAGTATCAGCGCCCTCTGGAAATAGAGTTAAAATTTTAAAATTTGAAGAAAAAAAAAATTGCAAGGAGTCTGTGCAGGCACAACTATCCTACAGTCAGGTGTTCAAAGCCAGATGCTGCAGATTTCAGTTTCCCACACAAACACATCATCACTTTGTAAAGAACGTAAACAAACACCTTCCTCACCTCACCTCTCACTACAACTATTGTTGGCAGACAAACAATGCTTCTCTTGGATTGGAGCGTTCTCAAAATACACCCAACTTGAAGAAATTTGAAGTTTAGATGAAGGAAGAAACAGAAAAATTTGGTATGTCACCTTCTGCTTCTTGGCATCTTTGTTGGAAAGACCACACAAAGTACAGTTGGTGTTTGTGGTGGGGGGGTGAACTCTAACTCTAGGACAGATGGCACATTTGGTGGGCCTTGGACCTGCTAATTAGCAAGTTGAGCCAAAGGCTGCAGGACGAGTACAAGGGTCAAAATGCTCCATCAAAATGAAGGTCTGCTGTGTCGATGGGGGTAAAAAAAACACACCCAGCTGCTTAGAAGGTGGTTACACACAGTTCAGCTGCCCAAGGCCTGCGTTGTGACTTCAGCTTGATGGAGTCTTGGAAAATGCCAGTTAGGTCAGGATTGCAGTTTGACTGTTTGATGAAAACACAAGCTGGGATTATTCTCACAAATAGAGGTTTCATGCATTGCACTCATATCCAAACAAAGTGATACTGCCAGTGAAAATGTATATTTTAAAGTGTTCTTTTCTTTTTTAATGTTCTGAGGAGAGATGGTGTAGACTCATTTATCCTGAACTTTAAACTTTATTTGAATGTAACTGGACTCTTTCTCTTGTTTCATTTAAACATTTCCCTTTTTCTTCCATGGGCCTCTTCAGTTCTGATTATGTGTTAGATGTTACAGTTTTACAAGTTGTTGAGACAATCACACCAAAATAGTTGTTTGAGGTTCATGAACAGCACGGTGGCACAATTGGTAGAGCTGCTGCCTCTCAGCGAGAAGGTTGCCGGTTCAAATCCCGGTCCGGGGCCTTTCTGGGTGGAGTTTGCATGTTCTCCCCGTGCATGCGTGGGTTTCCTCCGGGTACTCCGGTTTCCTCCCACAGACCAAAAAACATGCTTGTTAGGCTGATTGGTGACTCTAAATTGACCCTAGGTGTGAGTGTGAGAGTGGATGGTTGTTTGGTGTGAGTGAGACAGGTCCCTCTTGTAAATGAGTCCCCGTGACTCAACGAGGCTAGCCTGTATAAATAAAGGTTGAATGAATGAACCCGCTGAACCTTTCCTCTATTTTGTGAGATAATTGGCTCCTGATAACCTTTGAGTTGTCAACAGCGACTATGAAACATCGCATAACCCTCACTTCTAAAGCACGTTGCAGTGACCCAGATATGATGTTTCACAGTTACATACTACTGTTGCACACTTCTGCTTCGGACTGAACTCTGTCATTTTTTGATGCTGCATCTTGTTGCGGTCATGTTAGGACACAACAGAACATTGTTTCTCCTTGGGTTGGTCTGTATAGAATGAATAACATCTGTAGCTAAGGCTTGGGTGTGCTAATACTGGGTAAACTACAAAAAGAACACATTGTGGCGCAAGGCATTACTCTAGGCTCTCACAGAAAGAGTCTTCAACATTGTGAGAGTTCAGCCTTCTGCAGCCTCCGAGTTCCAGGATGGCATCTTACAAGCAGCACCTGCGACCCATTCCCCTGATGAGGACCCATGAGTACTTAAGGCTGCAGAGGAGCTCAGCTTTCCACTGGAGCATTAAGATGTCAACTGGTATTTAAGCTTCTGGTCCTTTTGTGTACTAAAGACTCAGTGACCTTGTCCTCTCCATGTTGCAGTCTTCCTGCCCGAGCCCCTTCCGATCCTGACCTCCCATTCACCAAGTCCATTTCCTAGCAGACTGTGTCCACTGTCTCCTTGCCCTCCAGCTGCTAACCTGCCACGCCTGCGTCCCCGAGTGTCCTCGCTCTGGAACTCCTTTGGACCTTCTCTACTTGGTCCAACTCAGAGCCCTAGAGAGAGAGAGTTGTGACACTCTTTGAACTCGCCGACAGGCGGTCACGTGGTTCATGCAGCTCTCAATCGTTCCAAACTACGGCTATGGAAAGCTTGTGGAGCTGTGCCCTCTGGCGGCGACGGAGCGCTACTGCAGGCAGCGTCAGACTGTAACCATGGTAACATCAGGTCCAGACCAGAGCCCTGGAACGAATCGCCCCCTCCATGACCTACGTGACTTCCGCATTCCATTCTTACAATGGAACTCTATGGAAGTGTCGGAACTCTCTCTTTCTAGGGCTCTGGTCCAACTCAACCAAGCTGCAAGGAAGGAAAACCTATTAACATATTTTATATGTGAGAAGAACCTATCCGACCACTCTCCTTGCTCCCCAGGGTTCCAGAGACCTTTCCTGTATATTGCATAATATTATTCACTGTAAATAAAGCAAGCATTGCTAAACTTCTACATCTTGGTGCCCTGTCTGGTTTTTGTCTCATGTTATCTAAGATCATTACAAACATGTATAGTAGGTGTTTCTCTCCAAGGACTCTAAAAAAATGGGGCAGCTGTGGTGAAGAAAATCACAGGATCAATTCCCCACCGTACACACATGCTGTGGTGTCTTTGTACACATTTCACTAAATCTGCTTCATTTCTTTACATTTGGATACAGTGGGGGATGCGCTCTAAGAAAAAATATAGTTATCTTTAGCCACTTCATCTGTTTAGTGTTGGTTTTTCTTATTGTATAAATGGCTTCTTGTACCTGTCTCTAAAACTATATTTTTATTCAAAATATGAATATTACTGTCCCTGAAAGAGTGTCCTTTATTCTTGAGATGTAGGACCACTGAGCTTGGCCTGAGGAACTGGTTTTCCTGTGTTGCTCTTTATGCTTGTGCAATTGTTAAGTTTCTCTTACAGTATGTAACGGTCTAACATTTCCATAGAAGATCAGTTATTTACCCTGATGATGTGGCTTATGTGGTTCTAAGGTTTGTTACAGTAATGATGTGAAACACGTGTTGCAAACTGAATTTGCTTGAACCACTACAACATTAACATTTCATTAACCAGATGTGATCTCCAATTAAAACCTAGATAGTTGTTCTATTGCCTCCAGATATTCATTCATTCATTCAACCTTTATTTATACAGGCTAGCCTCGTTGAGTCACGGGGACTCATTTCATGTCTTTGGGAGTTGTTACAATA